>JBBPTB010000946.1:0-12329 GCA_038093875.1 Boletus tylopilopsis
CTACACTACACTACACTACACTACACTAATGTACATCCTCAGTATTTGGAGTCAAGACATCATCTCCTTCAACCGGCGCACCTCTATACGAGGTACAAACTCTACATCAACCGACGCCACCAGCGTGACAACAGAATCCCCAGTGAATTGTGTATCAATCGGGGCATCTGCTCGCTCCGCAATGCGGAACGCCCAAAGCAGCAATGCGACCGCAATGAACACTGAATTGTTCGCAAGATGTTGTCCAGGGCACACTCTACAAGAGTCTCCTCAAGGCCAATTAAATCAAAGTCAACAGACAACACCTACCGTCTCCCAAAGCCGTACTGGAAAGAGGTCATGTTATTCCGGAGCCGGCCGTCGTTGTCGAGCCACCTCTGAGGATCAAATTTCTCTGGTTCTGGGAATACCACAGGATCTCGAGAGATGCTCCTAGGTGATCGATCAGAATTAAACTGCACAGCATGAACCGATGATGGCTAGAATTACCAATTGCATCCGATGACCGTGGCACCTTCAGGAATCCATTTTCCCCTCTGTGATATCCTCAACATCAAGGTTTCTCGCTGGATGATAACCAACGTACCCAAACGATATCCCGACTAGCACGATGGGCAACCCCTGTAGTGAAGCGCAGTCAACCGATTGCCAATTTCATCCCAGAAGACGCCTACCAATAGGTGTAATGGGTCTCCAGCGATATGTCTCCAATATAAATGCGTGGACCCAGGGAAGCGATTCGTAGTCCTCCAAGGTTGGCACTTTCGCAAAGTTACTGGCCATTCATGACTATCCAAGTGACGACAACTTACGTCTGTTCTTTCCAACGACACTGTCCATCTCTTCTTGAACTCGTTTTTGCTCTTCTGGATAGCGGGCAGCAGCCATAATCACGTGTGAGATCGCAACAGAAGTCTTTAGCAAGCCACCTCAGTTCAAACCACGTCATCAATTACGGGAGGCATACCGTCTCAAACCCAGCTCCAAATAACTCTCCTGCAAGATGCGCCATTTCATCCCTCGAGAGTTTATGCTCGTCAGTGTGTTCCAGAAGCATCTTCATAAACGAATCGCTCGCGCAATTCGTTTCCTGTGCCAACTAAAGTCCGTGCCTGGTTTGTTTTCCGAACTTGAATAGATTGCTCACCATCTCCGATTCAACGTGGTCCATTTGTTCCCTAAAGAGGTGCATCTCGAACTCGTGGGCCTTCTTCAGATCGCGTCCGTAGCCAGGAATATACTTCAACCACGGGATACGATTCACAAGGTAATTCCCTGGGCGCATCGCACGGAGACCATTTTGCCCAATCTGGTGAATTCGGATGACCTCTGAATCGTCATGCGCAGTCGGGGTGGACTTGCCGTACGTCAAGCGCAACATCCACGAGGCACCGAACCTTGCACGGTTTTCTATGAGCAAGCCAGATCGCGAGACGCATGTCTTCTTACCGTTTCGCGTGCGCCACGTGGTTCTTGGGGTCGTCGAGGATATCCATGATCAGGTCCCTGGCGTGTTTCATCTGCATGTCGTGATAGGCGCCCATCATCTTAGGTTGTAGGTAGGAGTGCACGATTTTCCTAAACCGCCGGAGTCGCTCGCCGCCACTCAAGTACAGCATACGCAGATTCCTGGACAGTAGCTCATCTGCAGCGATCAAGATGGGCCGTTCCGCCAGCGCACTCCCCTCTTTTTCCATGAGCTCAGTCGCGGCCTAACCTCGTCCGGATTGGCGATTACCGAGACATGACGCACGATCAGCATACCACACAACATGGAAGGAGACAGAAACTGTACATCCACGCGTCCGATGATGATGGTGACGTGGCCAGCCTCACGTATGGTGATCACGGAACCATACTTTGCGATCCAGTGCGCGATTGTGCTTGCGATGCTGGAGAGCAAACGTTGATTGGGTTGTGCGCGCAAATTATATGATCGATCTTACTTTACAGAGGGCATCACGCTGTCCCACAACCATCCCGGAGGAGGTCCAGGGGGGAGAGGAACGCCGTTCTTGGTGGTTACTACCGCCTGGTGGAACTTATAAGCGAGGTAAACGGTGGCAGACATCGCCGTAAGTCCGACGAGACGTCCTGTGATAGAGATGTTCCCCAGCACTCGGGAGGTCATTGGGGGGAGGACTGGAAATGTGAGGTGCCAGCCCGACAACTTTGTTCAAACTTCAATTATTACTATCATTATATAATCTCGCTTGAGCACGCTGAGCTTGCAGGGGATGTGCCACACCTGCAAATAAAATGGCACCCTGTTACAGCCTATCAGCGGCCCGCAGATTATCCAGTCCTAAAACATACCATCAAGTCATCAATTGTAAGACCAGGTTTAGCGTTCACGCACAATCAAATGAGCTGAAACCTCGACACCACCCGTTTTGGTACCCTCGCTAACTTCGGGATCTGCCGGTTAGAGGAAGCGTTTGTTTCGAGCTCTGCCTGTCGCTTCCTAAAAAGTAATCATTCGCTTACCTAAGAACTGTGCAGTACGTACTTTATCTTATCGTCACTCGTCTTGACCAGTATTGCGAATAACATCTGCCAATCGTTCCGCATCGCTCGCGTCCCGCTCTCGGCATACGACTTTTCAACAAAAAGAGGTAACGGGTATCGAGACTAGCTACTTACTCCCAGTGTAACACGATTTTCCATTCATAGGCTGGCCAGTTTCTAGTCTCGAAACCCCCGCAGTTGCCATTGCTGGTGGGCGGAACGGGAAACTAGCCATGGCATGAGAGGTGAAAAATGATTCAACGGCAGTTGTGGCTCTACAAATGAGTACCGTAACTTGTATTAGGTGCTGTAGGCTGTACATAGCTTACCTGTCAACTACCACCCAGGGGGTGGCAGCGGGATCTGAGTCCGCGTGGGGAAAACATCTAGTGTGTCATCTTTCCATACACTATGCGCGATCCGGTCCGAATGTGTACAGTGAGTACAAGCAACATCCTTCCTTCCGAGTTGAAGTTGAGCGTCCGGATTGCAGCGGTAATAATGTGTGGTCCGAGTACGAGATCAAGGCACCCTAAGTACGACGACGAGAGTGATCAGTGGAGTGATGGAAAATTTGAAACAGAGATCTCCGACTCGGAGTCCACCGGCAGGCGTCCAATGACGATCGTGAACCACAGATCAATAGTAGTGTTTGCGCAATGCTGGACAACGTTTCGATTCAAATAATATGTGATTAGATGGAACTAGGAGTGATGTGTGACATGTGTTTGTGCGATCTCGGCTGATCCCTAGTCATGCCTTACGGGAATTCGCGGGGCCTAGCTTTGAACCAGCATCTGAAACCGAACGTTGGTAAGTTCCTTCAAATTAGTCAGCACCGGCTGAGTTGTAGCAGATATCGGTGGCAAGACATGCGTAACTATGGCATTTGACAGTACAGAATATTATTATCAGACGAGACCCTCAGAGAGTTCCCAACTCGGACATCATCTCCTTCAATAACCCCGCTTCCATTCGAGGTATGAACTGCACCTCAAAAGGCGCTATTTCTGTGACTAGCGTGTCCGTCATGATATTCGTATCGATCGGTGAATCCGGTCGCTCCGCAATGCGAAATGCCCAGAGCAGGAACGCAAGAACGATGTACAGCGATTTGCTTGCAAGATGTCGTCCCGGGCATACTCTGTGGATAGTCTCATCCAGACGAGTAAATCAAAAAGACGGAGCAACCCACCTTCTCCCAAAACCGTACGGGTAGGAGGTCATTCTGTCCCGGAGTCGTCCTTCGTCGTCTATCCATCTCTGGGGGTCGAACTTCTCAGGATCCGGGAACGCAACAGGATCTCGAGATATAGCCCTGATCACCAATCATAGATTAACAACCAACACGGACAATGATAATCATGGTTACCAATGACTTCCAAAGACAGTAGCACCTTCAGGAATACATTGACCCCTCTGTAACGCCGCCAGGTTCAACAGACGTGCTAATCTAGTGGATTTGCGACATACCCAGACAATGTCCCGCGTGGCACGGTGTGGAACCCCTGTTAAAAAATCAAACAATATAGTCAACCTCTTGGTTTCATTTTAGAAAACGCTTACCATTGGGTAAAATAGGTCTCCAGCGCTGTACCTCCAATATAAATGCATGAACTTGAGGAAGAAAATCTGAATCTTCCGAGGTGGGTACTATCACAGCGTTACCTACCATTCGAGACTGTCAGAACGCTGATACTTGCCTCTATTCTTTCCGATGACAATGTCCAATTCTTCTTGAACTCGGTTTTGTGCTTCGGGATAACAGGCGGCGGCCATGATCATGTTTGAGATGACAGCAGCAGTCTGGTGACAGAACACGTTGCTTGGTTCAGATCAGATCAGGATCAACTCAATGGGGGCATACCGTCCCTGATCCAGCAAGAAATAAGCTTCCAGCGAGATAAGCTATTTCATCTCTCGAGAACCTGTATTCACTGGCGTGTTCCAGGAGTAATTTCATAAACGAGTCGCCACCGTAATCCGTTTCCTGTGAAGATATATCACAATGGGTCGCAAGTGATCATTTCAGAGTTACTTAATTCTTACCATCTCATATTGAACGCGTTCCATTTGCTCTCTGAAGAGTTGAATTTCAAACTCGTGAGATCTCTTCAGATCACGTCCGTAGCCAGGAATGTATCTCAGCCACGGGATACGGTCGACGAGATAAGCTCCGGGGCGCATCACACGAAAAAGATTTTGCGATGCTTGGCGGATTCGGACAACTTCCGGATCGTCAGACGCAGTCGGTGTCGACTTACCGTAGGTCGAGCGCAAAACAAGTGACGTAGAGAACCTGCACAGTTCCGCGTCGATTTCCAGCCAAAACATGGGGGGCGAATGTGACTTACAGTTCTGCATGTGCTATGTGGTTGTCTGGGTCGCGGAGGATATCCATAATGAGATTCTTTGCATTCTCCAACTGTATTTCCAGGTAGGCACCCACTGTCTTGGGTTGCAAGTGGGTATTTGCGGCCCTCCTGTATCGACGGAGCCGTTCACCGCGCCTCAATAGCAACATTCGCAAACCCCTGGATAGCATTTCACCAGCGGAGATTGACCGGGGACGGTCTATGAGCGCACTGCCTTGTCTCTCCATGATCTCCATTGCGGCCTTCATTGTCATGATCAATGATTGCAAACAAGAGGTCACCATACCGCACGGATTAGCATATGTGATACAACGGACAAGACAGAAGTCGTACATCCAAGCGCCCAATGACGATAGTGATATGGCTACCCTGGCGTAGAGTGATCACTGGACCATACTCTGTAATCCAGTCTGCAAATTTGCGTGCAATGCTAGAGGAGCCAAGGTCAGTTCAACTTGGCACTGCAAGGTATAGTGTCCTACTTCTCAGCGGGTACCACGTTTTCCCAGAAACGCCGCGCAGGGGGCCCAGGGGGTAGAGGAATGGAGCCATGTCCGTTATACATGAATATGGTAGCGACCGTCACCGCAAGCCCAATGACAGCGAAGACACTTTCGACAGCTTCAAAAAACATTGAGAGAGTGGAAAGTGTCACAGCTGAACGTAGCCTACACACCTGAGTCGTATTTGATCAGTTATAAATTTCCCCGGTTATGATTAGATTTACAATAGCTACCGTTTCGAGTGGCAAGATAAAACGTGTAATCAGTCTCGAAACCAGAGAATTAGATCGCACCATCGGGTCGCGGTCACTTCTTTCCATGTCGTAGCACCACCAAAGGAAGACGTCGAATTATCTTCAAGTTCAGCATGAACCACATCAACTATCGTGTTCTGCACAACCATTCTATCACGTACCTGTACTATTTCGCAGACTTGCTGGTGGTGCGACTCAGCGTTACTGCATGAACTAACTAAGCGATTGATCAGACGGACCGAGGTTTCACGCTAGTGTGACACGGATCAATCCCCTGACAGCGAAAAGGCTGTCCTGCCAAGGGAAGGACATACGGTGGGGCAGGCATATGCGACAATCGCGCGCCTCCGAGGAATTACCAAGTCGGAAAAAATCGTGAATGCTGTAAACGAGTTTCGAGTTAATGATAAGTGTGTGCCTTACCGTAAGATTTTACAGAAACACGCTTCAGCTCAGTTGATGTGGAAATTTTTGTAAACTAGAGCATGGCCGAGGATCAGCAGAAACCTTGTCTGATATCTGAACATTGAGCAAAGCTATGTAGCGCTGGCTTGCCAAGGTTGTTGGTTGGGTGCAATTTATTCCTTAGTCCCGTAACTATTTAGTGGCTGTTCGGTTCCTTTTTGAGGAAAGTTTGGAAACTTGGTCTCTGGTCATCCGACTTATCGCTCACCGTATTTCGCCCTGGTGTCGTGCTGTCTTGATTTTTGTTTCATTCAGTTTTCATGCGGTGAGGTGTCTTTTGGTTCGTCGGTCGCTTTGTCGGTCGTCGTGCCTCTTGGCATGCATGTCGTTGCCGATCAACCACCATTCCTTTTGACTGCCGGTCGTGATTCAGATGTATTGGTGCTGCGCTCAGTAGCCAAGCCCCCATCTCCGTGGTATCTGGATCTGTCTAGCCTCAGTTGCAATGTCAATAGCTGGCCTCCAAGTCGTCGTGTTGCTTGGTGGTTGGTCGAGTTGTCATGGTCGTGATGTGTTCGTGCTGTTGTGCTTTGTCAAGCTCTCATCTCAGCTCTGTTCCTGTTCGACCACGTGTCGCGGCAGCGACCGGTTCCGTTTGCCTTCAAAAATGTGTCCTGCCTTTGTCGGCGGGTCTTTTACCCCACGATGCTGCTCGATGTCGCTTCTGACTCGGTTCATTCAGGTTCGTACACCGTGTGGACATGCTGTCGGTGTTTGCTGCCATCACAGGTTTTTGCTTGACCTCTGTAACATGTGTGGCACGTTCATCGCTGTTGAGTCATCCGTGGGTTGAACTCATTCTGCCAAAGACAGCCAATCCAACCATGCCAGTCAAGGGCTGCCGACTCGGATAGCCATGTGCCATGTGTATCAGGAGCCCGTGTGTCGTCCTTTATGGCCCCACATTTTGTGCTAATATCAGCCCAGTTTATGCCGTCACGACTCGGAAGCAAGGCATGTCTTGTCGTACACAAGGACACACAATAGCCCGTTGTATGTATCTACTTCTTGTTCCGATAGTCCAGTCATAGTGACCTCGCAGCCGCAACGACACCTTCGTCCCCTGCTCGTCCTTGCCCGCTGTCGTCTGTTCTCACTCCAATCTCTTCGACATCGCCTTCTTCCTCGCTCTCGTAGCTTTGGACATGCAAGCGGCATAAGGTGCACAGCCTGTGCGCCTTATGCCACCATGGCCCTGCAATATCCCCCCTACTTCGCCTGTTTTCTCCATACACAGCGACAGTGACGATGACACGTTGCAACGAGGATGAGGGCAACGCAACGCACACAACGGGGCGACGATGACAGTGCCACGTCGATGGTATCACTGTGGCCCATGCCATCACCGCACTCCCAGGTACACGACGACGACGACAAAGGTGACATGCTGATCGCCGTCCCCGTGCCACAACCCCACGCAGCGAGAATTTAGAAAGCTACATGCTGTGTACATGGCTCTATATCTACCGTATCATGACCTGTGCCTGTCAATTGGTTTGCTGGTGAGTCCCACTAGGCAGGAGGAAAATCAATTAGCAAGCAAGGTGGCTGAGCGGCGGGAGCCGCTTCTGGTTTAGAAAGCGTTTGTAGCGCGAGTGCTGACATTTACAGATGCAACCAACGTCCGTGCCGTTGCATACTACACAGAGGTTCTGAGCGTGCAGAGCACGTTACTGCAGTGAATGAAGAAGCCCTGAGGGGAGTCCGTCTGTGCGCCTAGCTGGAAGGTACTATTCCGGTCAGTTCTCAGTTGTCTTCGTAAATGGGACTTGTCGCCGACGAACCGTTGGCATACATCACTCGAGTCATTGCACGCACTGTGAGAAGGGATCCGACGGGCGGTTGACGTGGCTCGTGTCTTCCAAGGCTCGCAGATCGACCGAGACTCTAGTGTTGTTCTAGAAGAGGTGACAAAGGTGTAGACTCAATATCGCAGTTTTTCCCCGGAAAATAGGCAGATCGCCTCGAGTGGCACGTTTAGCGCTTTTTGACATTGTACGACATGGTTGGACTTCAATAAATGAGCGGATGGCAGTATATGGTGATTCGAGGGCGTACTAGTGAAGCACCTGTCACGACGTCAAAGAAGAGGTCTCGTTGGGACATCACGCATGAACAATTTTAGTCCGTCATCGTAAGTCCGTGACTTGTACACCGTAAAACAAGATCCTTTCCCAGCGTTTTGAGAAATTAAAAAGGTTGGGCTGAGATTTCAATAGATAAGGGAACAAAGGGAATGGAACATTCAAGCATAATATACTGGTGGTGATAGCTGGCAGTTGGGAAATGAGGGAATGGGCAATCAATCAGCACCAAATTCTGCTGCATGCCATGCCCCAGAAGAAAACTGAAACATTTCCCATGCCATCCGACGGCCTATCTATTATTTAGACCATCGGAATCGCACGGGTACGCTGTGCCACAGTATGACCAGTCGTGAAAAATGACTCCGTTTCTGTAGGAGGTGGTGGAGAGGCAACTGGGAAGGGTGACCATGGTGTTTGTGATAGTGTGTTCGTCCCCATTCCCATCCCCGATGGCTGTGTAGTTGAGCTCGTTACCGTGAAGATGGTGGACGGATCCGACGTCCAGCGAGTATGAGTACTCGTTTTTGGGATCTGAGCAGTACTGTCGTCGGTATTGCGTAGCCGTCCATAATGCCTACGCTTGTAAAGGCAGTAACCCCCAATAAGAATGAACAGGAGGGCGGCGGCGCCACCAACCGTGTCACCAACGATGGCGCCGAGGTCTGTGCTACTTCCTGAGCTGCTCGAACTGCTCGAATTTGTATTCGAGGGGGAGGGAAAGTAGTCTGCATGTTCTGCAGAATAATGAGAAGGTTGGGAGGAAAGCAAGGAAAGTGAAATTCACTTTGGTTGGCATAGCTTTCAGCTTGATCCACGTTGAACAACTCGGACGTCCAATTCATCGCTAAGTGCAAAGTCAGACATGGAAATATAATAAACGAGGCTCTCGTACGATTGATAGTCGCCCAGTAAGGGATTGAAGAAGCATTGTCCGCAAGGACATAACCTCGCGGGAACGCGCTAGCTATAAGGTTAGTGAGCAATCCAAGGAACAGAGCACAGGCACCCACTCAGCCGAATAACTCGAAGGACAATTCTGAGAGAATGATGGCCAACTGCGAATACGATTATTACAACACTCAGACATGTCGCAGAAAAAGGCAGTCACGTCAAGATATCGTTTGCATACTCCGGGCCCTGGCAGATTGTACAGCCCATCATGAGGTTGTAACATGACCAAGAGCTGTCGACACCAAATGCATGAATAGACATTGATACTCGATCTCGAGCGAGCCCTACCAATAACAGGGGGTGACCGTTGCGCCAGATGGCGCATCATACATCTGATTAGGCGCCAGAGCAGGTTGTATCCAAGCTATCCAGTTTCAAGCAACTAAGTGTCACATACAAATCCCAGAAATCGTAGAGGGCTCACTATCCCCGGCACAGGCTGCGATCACGTACGCAACTGTCAAACAAGCGTCTTGTCGTTCTGCGTTATTCATCCACGTATACTCGGCTTGGCACGTTACGTTCGAGATTGGAGCAAATATTTTTGGGGAAATGCCCCACACTCGAGAAAGCCAGAAGGTGGTTGTGAGGAACGAGATGATTAGGTTGGTCATGCCTGCTGTTGTCGTTCAAGGGGTCGAAGAGGTCTATGGAAGAGGGTCCGAGGGTAGCTGTCAAGTGTGTGCGTGAAGAGCTGCGGGAGCAAACTTAACAGCTGAGTGGACATGCCCGGTATAGGTTCCAGTGGCGAGCAACGGGCTCATCACCGAGAAATCAAGAACGCCGTAGTCACATGGGACATCTGCATCAGGGGTCAAATGGGTGAATGAGGGTGCTATTTTAAGCTAATTTCCATAGAGTAGAGGTGACATGCCTTGTCAATTCTGAGCCGAGCTTAGTAGCATGGCGAGTCGGTGCACCGAAACTGCCGTCATGATACCCAGTACTGCGGCTGCCAGCCTGAGGGTAAGTACTGCAAGTACGAGTACTTGTGAGTGGCTCGTGTGAGAGTCAGTTGTCAAATTTTCACACACAAGAATTTTCCCTCGGTGCAACCTCGGTGACACATGTGGCAGGTGGCAAAAGTTTTATTCTTGTGGCCCCGATATTCAACGTGATCATGAACACTTGAACGAGTTTGGTGATCATAGTAGTGTCTCCCAGTGCGGACTTCCCGTTCCGCCACTGTTGATGTCCTGCTCGACGTCCATGTTCCTGGCATATTGACTCATTTCAACTTGTCAAGTGCTGTACGTTCATGTTTTTCAACATCTTCCGCGAAATCACTTCATGATACAATTAATCCCGTAGACGCAAGGAAACTCCGAGTTTGATGCGCACAGATGGCTAAAACGTTTTTATCCCGACGCGCCTCCGTCAGAGTCCGTCTGGTGAGCCCTCATCGCCAGAAGCAGCTAGTCAAATTGGACGTACCTATTCAAAGCGCTCCTACTCTTCTTGGAAAGGGTAAATTCCTCATAGGTACCACGTTCGTGATCACGAGGTTGCACGTGGAGAATCTTTGAGCGCGCGGCTTGGTCAGTATCCTTCTACTCAGTGGCATCATGCTTGTCAGACTAGTACCCGAGTCCCTCCGTGGCCAAGAGTAGCTCTCACAGACTTCACATGCCTACAAAGGCTGTTCTCAATTCACACGACACTTCAATCCTGTAGGAATTGGATCCCGTTTCTGTCATTCCCTACTCCTTCACGAGGCATCACGATGACCACAACTCTGAACTGTTTACAATGGATGCAAAGCCAACACGGCCAAAATCCTTGTATGGTGGCACAGGAGGTTGGTCAACTTTGCAATACAGAATGTGAGTGAAACCGCAGTCCCTTGAGCGCTTTGAATAAGTGAGTGACAATTGCATGTCGATGCCGACTTTTCATTCTAGACGCGGTATCCCTGACCCATTTTCAAGAGAGTAGTTATATCCCGAACGCGTCGACAGCGAACGGTTGCACATGGTAAGGAACTTGTTATCGCGTCCCTACCGCAAAATGCTGATCCCGGGTAGTTCTTGGTCAATCTACAATCTGTTAAGTGCTTGTTCTTACTGTGTCGGGCAGTACAATTACCCAAGGTTCGTCGTTCCGTTATGTACAGTGATCCATCTCACTCTGTCGTAGTTGGAGTACATGGATTACTGCCTGTGGAAGTCATGCGTCAAACACTTCGTGAGGTGGTCTTGACCTTGGTATCATTTTAAAACCTCATGATCGGTACTGTCAGGTACCTCCCAGCTGGGCTCAGTATCTCACAAGGCATCCCGCTCTGGGCTGCTCAAAATCGTGGGATTTTAATGCAGCTCCAGTCGTGTGTATCTCATGCTTCGTTACAGCTTATACCTGGAATCATGCAATATTTGACGTCACCCAAGCAGGAAATATTGGAGGACAAGGTAGATGCTTCTAATTTAGCGCGAACACGACTGACGCAAGTTTTTCATACTAGACCATGCTGACGTTACTGGCGCGCCCCTCCCGACATCCACATCCACATCCACATCCACGACACCATCCACTTCTGTACCAACCGGGGCGATAGTCGGCGGCGTGATAGGATCAATCGTGTTCATTATCCTCGGAGGATTACTCACTCGTTGGGTAGTGCGTCGCCGCCACCACCAAAGAAACTTCACGACACCTACTGCTGTCCCAACCTTCAATCCCTCCCGGCCAGCGACTATGCCAGCCCCATTGATTCATAACCAAAGCCCTGTACGACCTTCGAAATACGGATACACATACCACCCTGTCCACTCCACGCCGAGCCTAACGTCACCGCCCGCCTCTCCTGGTTCATCCGGTTTCTCTTCACACGAACATACCGCATCACTGGCCTACTCGAATGGCGCCGACATGATCACACCCTTCCTCTCCATGTCTCCCACACATCGTCGGAATCCGTCCAGTACATCTTTGCCCATAGGCAAGGCCGCAGAAGCCCTTCGCGAGGGGGCGCCTTCTCTCGCAGGGCAACGCACACGACTGAACCCACCGCCGTATTCGTCGTTTGCGGCCCTTGAGGCGCCTGGAGCAGTGATGATCAGTGATCGGAAGGTCTCCGCCAAGAAACACAAGAAACGGAATGGTAGTGGATCTGGGGCGACGACGTACTCGGGTGAGAGTGGAAGTGAGAACAAAGAGCAAAGTGAGTATGCCAAGGAGTAGGAGGCC
>JBBPTB010000947.1:0-12316 GCA_038093875.1 Boletus tylopilopsis
GTGGGAGGGAGAGAGGGCGGGGGGAGGGAGATGCTGGGTTGCAACATCAGTTGCACAGGGTATGGGGGTAGGACTGGATGGGTGCGTTGGTTGGCTGTCGCCTATAGGTTTTACCGGCTTCCGAGGAGCAAGGGAATGTTCCGCCACGGGTGGATGTGTCGTCGTTCTGAGGTATTGACTGTGCGCGACGGAACTTCTCCGAAAAATGACTGCTTTATTCCACCCGAACTCCTCGGATCAAGTGGGTGATGGAAAAGACAGCGAGCCGGAGTACAGCGAAGATGAACAAGACAATGAGGAAGAACTCAGCTGTGCAGACGATGAAAACGAAACCGGTCCAGTTGAAGACGAAGGTGAGGGTGAAGACGAAGGAGATGAGGCACTTGGTTGAAGATTATTGTAAAGCAAAGGAGGAAGAGCAAGACATCTCAATCTGGTCGAGACTCGAGTCACGAGCCGAAAGCCATCTGACACCATCTTCTCACAGGTGTAGTACCGCGGCTGCTGGGGCCACTAGCGCAACGTCGCATCCTCGACGCCGACTCTTCGGGGAACTAACCGCGGTTACCCCCTTGAAAAACCCGCTCTATTTAGCAGGAGAGACCGATGCGTTATTCAAGCTGTCTTGCAGGTTCGAATGCTCCCGGGCATCCATCCTTGGACAATCGGCGCTGGCGCTCTTTGCTTTCGCGTCATCATCATATCGCTCATCTCGCCGGTTTCAGTGCACCCGCCCGTCACATGTACTCCCTTTCCAGTGCCTCGCAGCTCGCTCTCCTCGGGTTCGGAGTGAGACCGACTGCGCCGGCGAGGCGTTCCCACCCTGCCCTCACAGCTCACGCGGCGTCACGCCCTACCGGGTCACCCATTCACACAACTTTATCTCTTCCAACCACTTTCTCCCCCCTCGGCCTAGTGCACTGAAGATTGCGATAGGTGATCGAATCTGGACCCGTGTATTTTGACTTCAACGCGGCGCCGATGTCATAGCAGAAATTACGGAAATCAATAGAGTCGAAACAATTGTTATCACCCCCACGAGTTTGCGCCCACCGGGGCTACTCGCACTATCAATAGGTATCTTTCTTTGATACAGCACACCAAACAACACTCAGTCGACAAACTCATTTAGTATACAACTTACTCATGCTACTGTCACGAAACATTTAAGGGCGCGGGAACTCTTTAGCCTCCCGGACTGCCACCTCTGTAAATTCCTTTGTGTCCCAAAATTCCTTCACCTTCTCGTGCTGGGTGACCTTATCATGATGCGCAATGACGGATGGGTACTTGGCGCGCTCTTCCTTTCCGAGTGCAAAGTAGCAGCTGCGGTGGACCATCCCTGCCACAAAGATATCCGCGAGGGTGAGTGAGTCCGAGACCACGTAACCAGATTGACGCCCTGCTAGGTGAGTCTCGACATAGGCGAGGGCGCGCTCCAAGCATTCCAATTGCTTGTCGAGGACCTGCAGCAACAGAACACACAACTCGGTCAGAAACCATTTTTGGAGTCAATACCTACCTCGCGAATGAACGACCCATAGTAGCCATATATCACCTCCATGATGTAGTAGGCTGGTGCCCCGATCTCTTGTTCCGCAAAGTGGACCCATTGATCGATGGATGCAATCTCCTCGGGGCTGGAACCTAACAGGTTGACCTTGGTTCCGAGACCACTCACTGGAGTAAGATCAAGAAATTGGGGATAGCTAACAATGCGATGTGTTGCTCACGATAGCGCGCGATCGTCGCGCCCTCGGTCAACTTGAATCCATTGGCGGTCTCAAATGCAGGAATCTTGTTATAAGGGAACTTGGACAAGAACTCAGCCGGCCTGTCCGTCCAGGTCCACTCAGGTCGTTCCAATTCCAAGTCGTTGAGAGCCGCAACAGTGCAGATCTACAAACACATATGCATATGTGGATCTCCATGTGGATCACAAGTTGGCTCACGATTTTGGTTTGAGGTTGGCGGAGAGTGAAGCTCCACGAGCGTCCCAACGGGTGGCATGTTTAAGACAAGCAATCTGCCTTCGAGAAAACTGTGCGGTGAGTGAAGAGATGATGGCAGATCGTGTCTTATCGATTAAGTAACCCAGGCCTGATAGTTTTTAAACCACGTTTTATATCGTCTTGCCCCTGTGGGAAAGGATAATTGTGGTAGCATCCAGATGATCCCATGACTCAAGAACTAGCCAGGAATCTGTGCCTCGTGAAGGTTAGTGATGCCGTGCCCCAATGGTAGTTGCCGCTGACATACCCTGGCGCAAGCCCTCATCATATTTGGATCGTATTAGCTTCCTTGCTCCTGCGAACGATTCAAGTGGCTGCAAAGGGTCCCAGGATCTTGGATAGAGTCAAAGTACGTATGCGGTCATACAATATGAATCCAAATGGTGGAAAGCTGGTTACCCTGCCAGTGATGTGTCATTGCAACAAGTCCGGATCGCTGGCTATTCTTGTCGCAGTCCCAAGTACTGATGGAGAACAATGTACACAGTATCCAGACTCGATGCGTATCTTTCAAATCATCTCATCCTTAGAAGGTTGGGGGTGCCTTGGGTTCAGTAACTCGGACATCCGGAAATTCCACCATTTCCCAGAATTTCTTCACTCTCTCATCCCCTGTTACCCTTTCATAGTGAGCGAAGACATGTGGGAACTGTTTGCGCTCGTCTGACCCGAGTGCAAGCTGCGCAGCATGGAAAATTACGCCAGCAAGAACAAAATCGGCGAGTGTCAGCGTGTCCAATGCCACGTAACCAGAGGGACGCGATGAGAGATGAGACTCGACGTGGCTGAGGGCCCGGAGGAGGCGCTCCTGAAACTTCTCGAGTAACTGTAGAGCGTCAATTTTAGTTATATGTGAGGGGAATCTTAGCTCTTACCTCGGGACTAAATGGTTTGTATAGGCCGTAGATAAACCCCCCAACGTTCTGAGCTGGAGCGCTGATTTCGTGTTCAGCATAGTGAACCCATTGGTCAACGATCGCGGTTTCCTGTGCGTTGGAGCCCAACATGTTAACGGAGCCGATACTGCTCACTACAACGAGTGAGTCCACCAAAATTGTCGACTAAACAAGCCCGAGGGACTCACGATAGCGGGCAATCGTAGCCCCTTCGAGCAACTTGAATCCATCAGTACCTTCGAAGGTAGGGATTTTCCCATAAGGGAACTTGTCGGTATATTCCTTGGGTTTGTTAGTGAATGACCACTGTGGGAGTTCAAGCTCAAAGCCATTGACGGCCGCAACACTGAGGATCTACAACGAGACAAATAAATTTGACTGGAATGAACTGCAGGAGGATTATAATATGAACTTACCACTTTGGACTGACGCTGACGAACATTACCCCAAAGAGTACCGATGACAGTCATTTCTCTGAGTGAATATAAAGATTATCGAGATAATCCTGAAGAACTAGATGTGTTGAGAGCGTGTTCTCGGCTGGACTGACCTTTATATCATTGTTACGTTGCTGACGAATCAAAGGTAACTTAGTAAACGTTCGGGAAAACAAACAAATGAACAGTCAGCAAAGTCGTCCTTTAATCAGCAACCTCGCTAGATTAGCTTGCTGCGGGTCGGGGTATTCCTTCCGCATGATATTTACTGCTTTTGGGACGACCAGAGGTTTCCGCGGTTCTGCACGCTGAGCATCCCCGCTGGTAAGTTAAACGGAATCACTTCGTCATGCGGCAATCTATTTTGCAGGAGCTACATGGACAGTTACCCTCAGTTTCCAGTCACGACGGACAAGAGTACGGGGGGACAGAACTATAAATACTGCATATTTGCGCTGTCCTCGGATGAAATGATGGAGTCGGTGCTAAGCGTGCGCCGACGTGTTTGACTCTTGACTCAGGATCATATTTACCTTGACGCCAGAAGTTTTTATCCGCGTATTTGGAACGCAGAATCGTTACATGGTGTCTTGGTGTACACGTTGCCTGGACTCCGACTCCGACTGGACCAGAATCCTTTGTAATGCGCACAATATGTTTATATCCTGTCTAAATAATCTGGAAGTGTCCGACATTACTGGCTTGCTGCGCATTGGCTAGTCTGCTGGCCTCGGAGCTGTCAACTGCATAAGGACAAACAGACGTCAGTCTCCGGATACTAGTGGCGCAGACTCCTTCGTGTCTTCACCCACTTCGATCTAGTCTCATCTGGAGATGGACTCGCGTCCCTCTAGAGGCACTGTACACGCTGACACTCGCGGAATTTGTTATGGGTGGATTTTTATGTAGCGGATCAGAAGCCCAAGTAGTTCCCACGGTACACACTTTCACATTGACTGGCAGGAACATCGGTGGAGCTTCCGGATAACTATGACTCGGAGTCACTAAAATCGGAGCACCATTCCTAGGGTCGTGTGGAGTTGAAAGATGTACTGTTCTCATGATCCAGTACGTTCAACTTGTCCGACGGATGCTATCATGATTCATCTTATGGAAAGGTATCATAACAGCCAATGACGTGTCACGATAAACATCAGGGTTCGTGGATTACAAGAATAGCGAATCGAAATGTGATCACGATTGTCTAGCTTATGAGCGTGTTGTCCATCACTGGAAAGTATATGGGGTGCTGACGGCTTTCACATCCGTTCAGCTCCCTTCTGTTTTGGATAGAGCCAAAGTCGTAAGCTTGGGCAATCGACATCACCAAATACCACGGCCCTGATCTCTCGTCGCAGATCCTAACTGTCGCAACTCTGAACGACTTGGAACTGACTGTCACCGAGTGGCACTCCTTCAAGAGGCTTGACATGTTCAGGTTCTTCAACAAGATTCCTGCTTTTGAAGGCGAGGGTGGATCCAAGCTGACCGAAGGTGTGACTATTGCACGTTTTTGTAAGTAGGTCACCAGTTGCCTGATATTGATGGCTTACCTGTGCTAGTGAGCGCTCTGGGAACCAAAGAAAACTTGTTAGGTTCCAATGCAAATGAGACTGCACTGATTGACCAGTGGATTCACTTTGAGGGACACGAGATTGGAAAGTTCGGTTACCTCTACATGTGCATCGTATACGGTATCTACGGGTCATTCAATCGCAATGTAGGCATCTGGACATGGAGTCGCTGAGCTTTTCTGACAGGGTGAAACATATTTGGGAAATGGAAAATTTCACAGAATTGCGATCACTAAGCTGACACCTTTCCCGTACTCTTGAACTTGCCTCAATATGTACATCTGCTGCATGCCTGTTATGAGTAGCAACGGAAGAGCGAGCACCCAGCACGAGGCTGTGTGACTTTCTGCATGTTTCATCGTCCGAAGTACATCAGCCATCGGGACTTAAGTAAACTTCCACCTTCCGTGCATTCGCGTCTGACATCCGTAGCGAGGTCCAGCCGAACATACGGCAATTGTAAGGCGCAATACAAATACTGACTACAACCAACGAAGTCACTCAAGAAGGTGGTAATGGCTTAGCCTCACGAATCGCCGCCTCTGCAAAGTCTTTCGTGTCCCAAAATTCCTTTAGCTTCTCGTTTTGTGTCACCCTGGCGTGATGCGCAATAACATAGGGGTACTTGGTACGTTCTTCGGCTCCAAATGCCGCGTGGCAGCTAACATGGACCATCCCCGCCATAAAGAGGTCCGCGAGGGTCATGGTGTCCGAGGCCAAATAACCAGAAGGACGCCCCGCCAGGTGAGTTTCAACATAAGCATAGGCGCGCTCCAAGCGTTCCACTTGCTTATCGAGGACCTGGAACAGTAACACACAACTCAGTCAGAAACTATTACTAGGATCAACGCCTACCTCGCGATTGAACGCGGCAGAACCAAATATCATGCCCATCATGTTGTAGTTTGGTACACCGATCTCTTGTTCAGCAAAATGTATCCACTGATCGACGAGTGCCTTCTCTTTGGGGTCGGAACCTAATAGGTTGATTTTGGTTCCCAAACCACTCACTTGAAGCCATTGAGTCCGCGATATCTGGAGATGGATTCCCTGCTCACCATAGCGCGCAATCGTCGCACCCTCGATCAACTTGAATACATCCGTGGCCTCGAATGCAGGAATCTTGTTGTAAGGGAACTTGGACACAAATTCCACTGGCCTGTCAGTCCAGTTCCACTCAGGTTTTATCAATTCGAGATCATTGAGAGCTGCGACACTACAAATCTACGAGTATGTTTTTTTTTGTGGATCTCGATATAAATCACAAGTGGCTCACCACTTTAGTTTGGGGTTGGTAGCGAACGAAGCCCCAAAGTGTCCCGACGGGTGCCATAACTTTAGCGATCGACAGTCACCAGGTGAGTGAAGGAATGGGTCGATTTATTAGGGCGCTGTAACACTTGGCCCATCCGTGGGAACAAACAATGTGTCATTTCTCAAATGATGACAGAGCTGCCCGTACTAGATTAGCCTACATAAACGTTGGTGATGCCAAGCCGTAGTTGTCGCTGACACAGCCTGGCATAATCCAGGGTCATATTGAGTCGTTGACAACTGGTGTACGGCGTTCTTGCTCCAGCGAATGAAAAAGGTGACTGGTGAAAAGGGGTGAAAAGTACATTGCAGAAAGAGAGGGAAGTACGGTCAGCAATAATTCACTGAAGCCACGCCGCCATCACTACTACTCACTGTAAATAAATTACGCTTGTTCAAGCTTGCACAGCGGCGACATGATGCCGCCCTGTGAAAGCTGAGTCAGGCAGAGCTATCATGATGTCATTCCATAGCTTGGCTTCCCTGGGCCGCAGTACCACTCTCCTCTGGGTTTTAGAACATGCACCGTCGGTTGGCTATGCTGATGAATCCTCGCGTTGGCTAGTTTGCTGATCAGCCCATCTGTGAGATCAAACAAATAATCATCTGTTTGATCTCAAAGCCAGGTTGTTCACCAGACTTCCCAAGACTCGACGCATCGTTTCAGTAAAGTGTACAACATGGAACGCTAGTAATACAACTTGAACCACACCTTGGGCGAGACATCTCACAGAACGTTGAAATCTAGACCTACCACTCGAGCGATTCGGGGGCATCCTTTTTCCAGTCGAAAATCCCCCCGCGCTCGTTGAAGGCCATCTCGTTAAATCCAGAGTCGCCGAGCGCCGGCTGCACCCCGACGTCTAGTAGGGATCTTCCTGGTTTTTTCCCGCCATCCACACAATTCAAAAATCTGACCAGATCCCTTCAGAATGCAACTGCGCGTTGGTATACGTTCCTACCTCATTTTTTCATCAAGATTCAGGTACGAGTCTCTCATGGACTCGTTGTCCTCAGGGACTAGACATGTTTGGGAAGTATGTCGCTCAAGGAACGCCTTGAACTGGTTGTTGGTGATAGTGAGATGGCGCGCGTCACGAAGCGAACCAGTCTCTGCGCCCGTATTTTCCGAGTCCAATAGGAGCACTTGGAAAACCTTGTCCAATCGTAACGACGAGTATACCGAACCGCAAATATCAGACTCACCTTCCAGCGGAAAGGCGCAAGCTGCTCAATCTGATCATTCATATCCTCTTCCCAATTATTGCTGTCAAGACTTAACCATCGAACGGCATAGTCAATCCGAGGATACTTACATAGTAACAACAGTATTGATTTTGACTTTTATACCCCTGTCTTTCGCCCACTGCGCAACTTTGAAGACGTTGTCAATATGCGTCGTCGCGGTCCCATGTTCCGCGCGACCCTGCTTGACATTGGTGTCGATGTCAAATGAGTCGCATGAAATAGCCATGACATCCAGATATTGGCTGTACTGGTCCAGCCATTTCTGAGTCACCTTGGAGCCGTTGTTGACGACAGAGCATGACTCGATCTTCAGCTCTTCTTTACAAAATTTGAAGATCTCGCCAATGTAGCGAGGCTGGAGGAAGGGTTCGCCGCCGCTGATGTTAAGCTTTTTCATCCCTGCGTCGGCGAGCATGCGGAGTCCCCGCTTTGCGTCCTCCATGGGCAGGATGAACTGGTTTGTGTTGGTGTGGAAACAAAAGTGGCATTCGTAGTTGCACCTTCGGTTGGGAAACCAGTTCACAGAGACTGGTACAAATGTCGGTGCAGTATTAAAGAAAGGGATAGAGATATCGATCCATGGGAGTTTCATGTTGAAATCGAGGTCAGCAATGGGGGTTCGTGGATAGGAGGTATGACTTGGAGGTCCCGTCACGCAGAAATGTCACCCTCACTATCCCGTAGGTAGGCGTCACACTCGAGAATAGACTGTCAAACCAATCAATCTATGCAGCAATCCAGGACGCGGCCTGCCCCATAGAGAGACTGGTAACCAGTATATGTTCGAGACTAACACCAATTGAAAATAATCGCTTACATCTCAATAGATAGACAACTGCGTCGTAAGGACGACATTTAGGCGCTGACAGAGGGACACGGCGAGAAAGTGCCCAAATAAAATTGCAGGATCAGTGACTCAGTCACGGTGAGGGGGGTTCTTTGAAAATACTAGGTGTCACAGTCACGGTCACGGGAAGCGTCCGTCAGTCGGTGCCACCTGCTACATACTTACATGCCGCAAGATTTATGGTGCATTTACACAAGTATGTGTTACCTCTAGAATTGTATTGAACCACATGAACCGCGAATTTTGTCCTAGCCAAAGAAAGAGCTGCGCGGTGACTACCGTATCACCTTGGAGCGACTCGGCGTGTTTCGCATGCTTCCGAGTCGTCAACGCGTCAGCACCCAAATTCTTCCAATTGAATAACAAAGCGGCTCAGCAAAACATCCCCTCACTACCGCGCGCCCACAGGAGACGTAAATAAATATGGTACAGCCTTGGGGACTTAAACCTGGTGCCGCTTCCTGAGTCGGCGTCAGTGCCCAGCCCGTCGAGCGAACATACGTGCGACGTCATGACGCGCGTTACAACCAACCTCGGAGGAACTGCATCTAATATTGTTGTTGGTACAGTCGCTGTAAGTCAGGCGTCCTCGAGTTCAGTGTCGTCTCATCTGATTAGTCTCTTCGTCTTAGCATGAAATATTGTCAATGACGCTGTTCTGGACGAAGAGTGTTTCGAAGCGATCAAGGCTGGCATCGATACTCTGCCCTCTCATGCCAAGATATTCCTCAATGGAGGTGCGTTTCCGCTACGTTCCCATCCAATAAGTCCGTGACATTGTCTCGACAGGAGAACTCTACGGCCACAATGCGGCTCCTACCAATCTCAAGATGATTGCAAGTTTCTTCGAAAAGTATCCCGAGTACGTTGACAGGACATTCTTGAGCAAACATGCTGCAACCAGATGGTTCGTGAGTTCTGGATGTCGAATTTCACCTTGCTGATGAACACTGAATATGGTCCAGTCCCGAGAACATTACTCGAAGCGTCGACTTTGTCAACGAGAAACTGAGGGGTACCACATCGGTATGTCCAAATGCAGTGCGGAGACCCTCCGACGTGGACACTAGGTTCGTAAATCTCCAGTTCAGAGTGGCACACGGGTGATTGAGCCTCATAGGTACATCCGATTAGCGTTGTCGAGATAGAGGTTAGCCTATTCGCATACGAACCAGAAGCACGCAAAGGTCAGCTGTACAGTTTCAATTTCTGAACACAGCTGACTGTTTCCTCAGTCATCGCTGCGGCTAAGGAGCTTGGGATTTCAGTGGCGGCTTACTCGTGAGTCACCTGGTCGACAAGTTTATACAGCATTCTCATGACCATCGTGAAGGCCTCTTGGAAGAGGTTTCCTGACAGGACAGATCAAGAGATCGGAGGATCCTTCTCGTGGTGACTCGTGCCAGTTTGGAGATACGAAGCCTAAATAGTCGCATAGCGGGCGATATGCGTCGTCACATGCCTCGCTATCTGAGGAAGAAGTAAGAGTCCCATTCCGTGCATATTTCTTCCGTCTCACTCAATCATCTTAGAATCTGAGACACAACTTTGCATTGCTTAGGTCGATTCTCTTGGTCCCCGGGCTCGTCGTATGTCGTTCATTCTAACGTCCTCTCTCTTATGATGTAGGGGGAAGGTATGCCAAGCGTACCCTTGAAAATGTTGCGGGTGGTGATATCGTGCTCAGCGAAACGGAGATACAAGAGGTCAACGTGCTGATCGAGAACGCCGGTGTGAAGGGTCTTAGATACTCGAACAGGCCACGAAATGCCTTGAGATCGTTTCTGGGCGGCGGGAGTCCATTCTTATCACCAGAAGTGACGAAGTCATCCATAGCACTATGCGCCAGTGTCAAACAACTTTGTCAAGATCCCAGACGTTCGACGAGCGCGCGAGCTACATCGATCATCGCAAACAAGGCCAAGTCTGCTTTCCATCGTTTCGATGGCGCGTCATCTTCGGCAGGATTGATCTGTAATACGATTCTCACACGTAACTTTCTTTTCCCGTCTGTGTCATCTTATGTATCGCGTCATTTTTGATGACTACGACGATAAGGAAGCCATTCCATACCATGAAGCGGTCTGCATCCTATCAACGATCCCTTTTGATTCGCGGTACCGCGAGAGTGTTGCCGAGGCTGTGCGTCACAGGCTATAAATCCTGCCCACTGACAGTGGTCGACCGTGTGTGAAACCACAGAGAAACCAAAAGCACGACCTACCTGACCACAAGACGATCAAATGACTCGCACAACGACCAACCTAGGAGGAACAGCGTCCAACGTTGTTGTTGGAAAAGTCGCCGTAAGACAGTCGTGTCATCTCTGGCAACAAATTTACTCATTGCAAGTTTTGCCCCGTAGCACGGTCTCATGATGATGACGTGCGCATATATACTCAGTGACGTTTGCAGGGCTGACGAGTGCATCCTGTAGATGGACACCGAACCCAGTCCCCGACGAGCAATGTTTCGAAGCGATCAAAGCAGGCGTCGATGCTTTGCCCCCTGGTGCTAAAATGTTTCTCAACGGAGGTGCGTCGGACATGGGCGGCCTCCCCGACACAGTAATCACCCCACCTCTCCGACAGGAGAATTCTACGGCCACAACTTATCCACGACAAATCTGGAAATGCTGGCCAGGTTCTTTGAACAAAACCCCGAGTACGTCGACAGGACGTTCTTGTCCGTAAAGGTTCGTCGAAAACACTTGAACGAACGTGTGGGCAACATGCGATTTTCTGATGCCTCTTATCAGGGAGGAATCCGAGAGGGGCAGCCACTTCCAGACGGCTCGTGAGTGACCACCCCGCACCTGCTTGGTATGACGAAATGAAACGTTACATGTCGTTTGTAGTCCGGAAAACCTCGTTCGGAGCGTCAACTTGGTAAACGAAAAGTTGAGAGGCACGAAGCGCCTCGACTTGTACGAGTGCGCTCGCGTGGACCCCGACGTTCCCGTCGAAGTATCCATCGGTGCGCTCGCGAAGCTCAAAAGCGAGGGCAAGTTGGACCACATTGGCATGTCCGAGTGTAGTGCAGAGACACTCCGTCGCGGTCACAAGGTAGGTGTTGTCGTATCTCAAGATGGTTCACCGCAGAGCACATGTGACTGAACTTGAACCTCGTTTCTTTTCTAGGTCCACCCGATCAGCGTCGTCGAGATCGAGGTCAGCCCGTTTTCATACGAGCCTCAGACGCGCGAAGGTGGGTTTGGAACTTGTGCTGGTCCCGGCGATTGATCTCAAAATGCCATCTCAAGTCATTGCTGCTGCCAAGGAACTCGGTGTAGCAGTTGCGGCTTACTCGTGAGTTCCATCGTGGATCCTTGCGTTACGGTTTTTTTGACGATCATAATCATGATAGCCCACTCGGAAGAGGCTTCTTGACCGGGCAGATCAAAAGACCTGAAGACATTCCTGGTACGTCGCTTCGACCCAGGTCGCACCAACCATCCAGGTTGACCCACCCCACCAACCACTTTAGAGGGTGATTTCCGCCGTCACATGCCTCGTTTCCAAGACGAGGTGCGCCAACCTTTCATACAGAAAGAAAGAAGCCGTGTCTAACATCGCCTCCTCCCCCACCTAGAACCTGAAGCATAACTTTGCCATCGTGGACACGCTCACCGAGATCGCCAAGAAGAAGGGCGTCACCCCTGCGCAACTGTCTATCGCTTGGGTGGGCTCCCTCGGGTCGCACGTCATACCCCTTCCGGGATCGTCGTACGTCGCCGTGTTTTCAATGTCGGGTGTCCGCTTCCATGTCTGAGATGGTGTTTTTTTCATTCTAGACACGTCAAGCGTACGCTCGAAAATGCTGCGGGCGGTGACGTCGTGTTCACGGAGGAGGAACTGCGGGAGGTCAATAATATCATTCAGAATGCGGATGTGAAGGGGTCGAGGTACCCTGAACAGCACGCGAAGTACCTCTGGGCCTGAGTAGGATGGATGGCCACATCATTTCGTACGAGAAGGGAATACGTATA
>JBBPTB010000948.1:0-12293 GCA_038093875.1 Boletus tylopilopsis
CGACTCGCACCGGCGCTCTCCGGTCCTGGCATCTCCTACACGTATCATCTGATCCTCACGCCGACACGCCACATCCTCGAGGGACCCGTTACAGATAAGTCCAACAGCGTCCTGCGTCGATTCAAACACCACGAGTGCTTCTTGCGTGTGTCTTTTCAAGACGAGAACGGGTCCAAGCTTCGGCGGGACATGGAGTCGTCAATCTCGGAGTTGCTCAAGACACGGTATCGCCCTGTCCTGCTCAACGGTTTCAAGGTCGCAGGAAGACTATACCAAATGTTGGGATACTCGATGAGTGGTCTCAAGGAACACTCGCTTTGGTTTGTTACTCCGTTCCGTGATGATTCAGGAAGGTTATTGGACGCCAAGGCGATCAGGGACAGCCTCGTAAGTCCCCTTTTGTATGTTGGGATATCCTCGGGTACGCTGACGCATGCCACAGGGAGACTTTTCGCGCTTGTTATACCAACCGGCCAGGCTCGGGGCGCGTTGGTCCCAGGCATTCTCGGCAACGGATCCTTCTATTACCCTAAAGACAAGTGAGATCGTCAGGATTGACGACATCAAATCCCCAGTCAAGAAAGTCATGACAGACGGGTGTAGCCCCATCTCGACGGAGCTTGCGCGCGACATTTGGAGAGCCAACCAGCGGACGAAGAAACAGCCGGCGCGAGGCAAGGCACCCTCCGCCTACCAATTCCGCCTCGGAGGTGCCAAGGGCATGGTCGTGCAAGACCCCACGCTGGGGGGTCGAGTCATTTGCCTGCGGCCGTCGCAAGTCAAGTTTGACGCGCCCGACCTCCGAACGTTTGACATCCAGTCAACGTCCAAGCGACCCAAAGCCATGTTCCTGAACCGACCGTTGATCGTGCTTCTAGAGTTCCTCGGCTCGAGCAACGAACGCATCATTGAGCTGCAAGACTGCTCGATCAACGAGGCGCAGTCCGTTCGGCGTTCGTTCAAGGACGCGTCCAATGTACTGCAGCAACATGGGTTAGGTACTTCATTCCACCTGCCATCGCTCTTGAAGAACTTGTCCACGATATTGAACTTGGAAATATACGACGAGAGGAATGGGACGGACGACTCGGATGGTTTGAAATTGTACAATGACTTGGTCGCCAACGCGCTGCACTGTGCTGAGACGCACATTTTGCGCGAGCTCAAATATCGTGCCCACATTGCAGTCCCGGGGTCGTTCACCCTGCTTGGAGTGTCTGATGAATGGGATTGCCTAGAGGAGGGTGAGATCTTTGCGACAGTCCAGGACGAGAAGAAGGGTATTTACAAGGAAATTACTGGCACGGTTGCGATCACGCGAAGCCCTCAGATACATCCTGGTGATGTGCAACCTGTGAAAGCAGTGAGAAGGCGGGAACTGGAGCATTTGACCAACGTCGTGGTGTTTTCATGCAGGTAGAAGTATTTGGCAGGGAGAGTGAAACAAGTTCCGTGTCGGCTAATCTTGGTTGACAGGGGTGACCGACCACTTTCGTCATGTCTCGGAGGAGGGGACCTGGATGGCGATGATTTCAATTTGATCCTTGACGTCAGTTTTTCCATTCTGGTCAATGCATTGTTCACTCAAAGGCACGTTGTAGGAGGAGCTGATTCCCCCAGAGCGTGCGACCGCGGGAGAGTACATATCTCTCCCAATCAACCAGACTTCACATCCTTGCGGTATTGAGGACGTGATTAACTTTATCTTTGACTACGTGAGTGGACTGCCTGACGGATGCTCGCACGATCTCACGGTGAGCTAGATTGAGGCGGACCTGGTTGGACATATAGCCATCTCGCATCTGCGCTTCTCTGATCTGGCGGACCTTGGACCGTCTTGTGGCGAATGCCTTAGGCTTGCAGAGCTAGCATCGCAAGCGGTTGATTTCCCGAAGACGGGAACAGCAGTCAAGTTTCAGGATCTGCCGAAGCACCGAAACCGGGAGAAGCCCGATTTTCTGGGTCGAGAGGGAGCTGATTTGAAATCAGACAAGTATTACAGAAGCGCGAAGCTGCTCGGAGTGCTGTTCCGTCGAGTACCAGTCAAGGATTGGATGCCAGAGGAGTGGGACAAGAATCGTACGCCGTCTGGAGGGGATCTCGTTGAGCGCGCGCTGAGACAAGTTGGGCTGTACGGGCTCGGGCTGAGCCTGGCTGCGCCGCCGGCTGAGCTGCAAGAGGAGATGGACTATCTGTTGGAGGACTATTGCCAGCGACTGCTTGCGATCGCACAGACGTATACGGTGTCGAAGAATAAGGACGTTTACGTTTCAGAATCGGAGCTTGTCAGTGGCACGATCATGGCCAATTGGTCGGACCACCACCGGCGAAGGGAGGCGGTCGGCGCGATGAATTTGCAGGTGTGTGTCTGTGATGACGAGCGATGATCGGGTCTGATGTTGGATAGACGCACGATCTGGTGCGGGCTGTGCGTTCCGAGATGCGCGCGAGCACGACGACGACACAGGACGAAGACGAGGATTACACAGATGACTGGGACTGGGAGGATGACGAGGATGACTACTACAAGGAGACGCGACAAGTGGCAGAGTCGTTCAAGCGAGCGTGGGCGGCGTGGTGCGCTGCGGAGACGGCGCTGAGGGATGAGCCGGGATCGTATGGTCCCCAGAGTTTTGGGTTGATCGCTTTGGGGCGGATGTTGGAGCTGATCAAAGGGGCGAGACAGCTCGTCTAATTAACCGATTACCACGTGGAGGCGGGATCTTCCGAGCAATTCCAAATATAGTAAAGTATATGTGATTTCAGAAAGGAGTGACAATCTAAAAATGGAAGGTATGAAAGCTTCGAATGTGACCCGTTGAAAGGGTTGAGTCTACATAAAGCGCGTCGTAAAAAATAAAAAAAAAATGGGACCCATTCACGGTCGACAAACATGTTCTCTCATACTCAGATCATTCCAAAAGATTGGCCCGTCTTTGACGAGATCCTCATACCAGACCCACCCCTCTCCCTCGCCGCCATGCCCATACCCCCCTCACGCGCATCGCCGCGCAACAAGAATCCCAACCACATCCCCCGTCCGAGGAACGCGTTCATGCTCTTCCGCTCTGCCTTTGCCGCAGCCCAAAAGATCACCACCAACGTAGAGCACGACAACCGCCACATCACCCGCATCATCGCAAACTGCTGGAACCGTCTCTCCGAAGCGGAAAAGCAGATCTGGCGCGACAAGGCAGAGGTCGAAAAGTCCCAGCACGCCGAACGCTACCCAGACTATCGCTTCGCCCCAGTCGGGCGCGCCAAAAAGCCAAAGAAGCGCAAGGTGCGCAGGAACGGCATCGACGAAGTCAAGCGCTGCGAAAGGATCGCTGACTTTGTCATGTCCGGAACGTGCGGCCACGAGCTGGAGAGCGTATGGGGAAAGATTGAACAGCATCGCGATGCTACGCCGGTTGCCGCAGAGCTGCTCCTGCTTGCCAGCGATGACAAGCACGAACCCCTCGATCTCGATTTTCCCCCAAGTGACGTCCCCCCTTTCCGTAGTCCCTTGCTCCCCCCTCCCGGGATGATTCTGCAACGCGTGCCCGACGCGAACACGGTGAGCCACTCTGATCATTTATTTTTTCAACCGGAGCTGACGGCTTCGCAGCATCTTGCGCATCCACAGACATCCACCGACGCAAGCGATGATCTCAAGTCCTTGTTTGATCCGTGTTATCAGTATTATGATACTTTGGATTCATCTCCTAGATTCATTCCTCCCACCCACTACCAGTCTGTCCTGTCCTTGGTGCAGAGCAGCCATGCCGAGCCAGAACCATCGACGGACTTTGCTTTCTTTTCCTGGAATCAGTCAGACAGCTTGTCATTCCATCACTAGCTGGACGCTTTGACTTATTCACTCAATTAACGCGTTTCTACCCGGACGTTATATATACCTAGCTAATCTAC
This sequence comes from Boletus tylopilopsis, assembly GCA_038093875.1. Lineage (NCBI taxonomy): Eukaryota > Fungi > Basidiomycota > Agaricomycetes > Boletales > Boletaceae > Boletus > Boletus tylopilopsis. The sequence continues at coordinate 3,913 of JBBPTB010000948.1, forward strand.
CCGCCTTTGTACTATCTAGTACAGAACCGAATCGACGCCGTTGCTCAGCTGTTCAAACGCTGCAACGCCCAGTTTCCCGAGCAGCGTCGCGCTCCCGACGACCTTGGCACCAGCACGGCGCATGCGCGCGACCGCCTCTGGCGACGTGACACCGCCTGCCCCTATCACGACAATTTCTCGCAGCGCCGGATCCTCTGACTCTGCCAACAGCGTCGAGATGGCGTGCACGTTGCCGAGCGACAGCGCGTGTATCGCTTCTCCAGCGAGCCCTCCAACGCCCGTCGGCACCGCAAACTCGCCAATCGCCCCCTCGACCTGGTCTGCAAACACCAAGCTGTTCCCGAGCGTATTCGTGCACGTCACGAACGCGATCGGATTCACCGAGACGCCCGACTCTGGATCGACGCGCGAATACGCCCCGATGGTCCTGACGACGTCTACGATCTGCGCGTGGACGACGTACGGTGGGAGCTTGATCCCGATCGTCAAACTCGGGTCCGCCCTAAACGTCTCTGCGAGGACGTCGAGGAGGGCGGTGAGCGCCGGACCAGCAGGGTCGTACGACGGCGGAGGACGGCCGGGTATGTTGGGACAGCTCGCGTTGAGCTCGACGGCGATGCGGGACGCCCAGTCGGGCTGGAGCGCGCGGAGCCCTTGGATGGTGTTGAGCATGAGGCGGAGGTCCATCGCATGGGACTCGGTGATGCTGAGGATGAACGGCTTGGAGGTGGTGGGCGAGCGTCTGAGGAGGGTGCGGAGGCAGCCACCCGAGCCGGCGTAGCTGAGGAGGGGGAGTGGGGAATAGCCGTACGAGTTGATCGAGGAGAGCGTGTCTTTGAGGAAGGCGACCTGGTGGAGATCAGTGCGGGGACGAGAACGTAGGGGAAGTAGTTACCGTGTGGGATGCGTCTTCGGGAAAGCCGCCGAGGGTGATGGTGCGAGTGGTGACTGCGCCGGTGTGGGGGCAGTCGAGCAAGGCGGCAAGCTGGGACTCGTCCGAGGCCCATGCACAGGCGGTGTTTATGAGGGGAGGGGAGACGGTGATGCTACGGATGGTGACCATGGCGTACTGGGAGGGAGACGATGGCGAGATTCCCATTGTCAATCGAGAGGGACAGAGATAAGATAAGATCTACGATAACTACTTGAGTACTTGCTCTCGCTCTAATACCGACTGTTCCAGCTTGATCAGAATGGTCGTGCGGGACGGATATTGCTGGGTAGGAGTGTTGTGGGCGGTGACTCTGGCGGGCTGGGGAAAGATGAGCAGGGCGCGAGCGCATAACGACAAGACTTACAAAACCGAGGGCATCGAGGACCGCCTCGACGATGCCTGCAGTAAAGGAGGAGCAGCTGAGGGTGGAGAGGTCGCGTGGGACGGATATATGGCGTTCGAGAAGAGGGTCGTTGTCGATGATCATGTCTGTACGGAGTCAGAGAGGAGGGAGAGACCGAGGGCTGGACGTACATTCGTCCTGGTTCTCGACGCTCTTTTCGATCGCGTCTGCGGGTCTACCGAACACGGCACGCCATACCTGAGTGTGGACGGACATGAGGGCGGGGAGGAAGCGTATCTCGCGCTTGGGTGCTTTTGAAGAAGACTCTGCCCGCCAGACCATGAGCTCGAGGACGCGTGCGCCGACGCGGTAGCCGAGGGTGTTGAGCCTGTGCGTGGGTGATCAGTGGGAGAGTTGGAGAGTTGGAGAGAAGCAGACCTGCGCTCGAGGTCGTTTATGCCGCCGACGCGCTTCTGGGTGTACTGGACCATCTCTGAGAAGAGAAAGGCGAAGGCAGCTGCGGATATCTCCGCTGTGCGAGTCTTGTTGAGGTTGCGGTCATAGATGCTGGGACGATTGCTGGCTGATCTGTGAGCGACGAGGGTGGTGGTGATGGACGGCGCGGAAGACAACGAGAATCTGGGCGAGGAGGGGGAGATATGGTCGGACGAGGAGGAGAGGACGGAGAAACGAGATGATGGTTGCATTGGTTAGTTTTCAGTGTCGCTTTGTAATGTACATGTACAGTCTCTCCCCGGCAGACATCCAGCAACACATCTACAGCTCGCTCGTCCTCGCTCGCACTCCAGACGTCGTCCTCAACGTATCGGGTTCTTGGATCGCTCGGTACAAGCTACACAGAATCGTACTAATCCAATCCGTAAGTCTCGGAACCCCATCTCCGAGTCCTCACTGACTCGTCCACACGAACAGGGCTTCTTCAGCTCGCTCTTCACTGCAGGCTTTCTCGAGTCTTCCGACTCGGCTGGCCTCCAGCACGTCGACATCGTCTTTGATGATCGCAACATAACCCGTCCAGGTGCGCATTCACCTTGTCGACCCCTCGTCTTATCGTTTCACCCACGTCCGTCCCCAGCGTTCGAGTACGTATACCCACCACTCTCCTCCACCCCAGCTCACCGCCATTACCCCCAGAATATGCATCGCACGTCTCTACGGCGGCGGTCCCTCTCTCCACGTGTCTCCTGCGCTCATCCCAACCGCGATCCATCCCCTCACCCCCTCATTTCCCGGACCCGCCCCACCTTTGGACCCTCCGCCCGGACACCACCCTGCGACGCCCCCCTTCCTTCTCTCCCTCCTTGCAACCTCCATTTACCTTTCTATCCCCTCTCTCGCTTCCCAGGCCCTTGCTCACATTCTCAGCACTGTCGGTCCCTATACCGTCGTTCACTACCTCCGATTCGCGACAGGCTCACCCACCAGTTTTCCAACAGGACTGGATCCCGACGCTGCAGTCGGCCTGGAACACATCGCAGAGATCCTCAACCCTTCTTCCCCTCCTTCTTCCTCGGAACCCCGCGATGTCTTGGCAGATAAACTACATGATCTTGACGTACAAAAGGAAGACCCTGCAGAATCTGACTCGGAATCAGAAGCCACTGAACCTCAGAGATTCTCCCCTTCCTTCAACTATGGCGCCGTGTCGGACAAGATCGGTGAAGCGGCCGTATGTTGGCTTGCGAGATGGGGCCCGGACATGCTATTGCATGAGGAAAGAGCCTCCCGGGTGGGCGACTCTCCATTCGCACCAATTCCAACTCAACCCGCAACAACCCGACGCCGCGCAGAGACATTGCCTGCTCGATCATCCTTGGAAGACTCCTCCCCTACCACCCCACATCGTGTTCCCCTCATATGGGCTAGAGGTGGTTTGACATCCGCATGGATACGAGAACTCGTCTCATCCGACGCCCTCTTCGTCAAGGGCGAGCGTGAGCGATACGACCTCGCACGCACCGTCGTTGAACTGCGAAGGAGGGATGGTGTCAATGACGAGGAAGAAAAGGACTGGGAAATCATGTTTCGCGATGGTATCTATTACACGAATATGGTACCACAATCCCACATCTATTCAGCACGCTTTGCTAACATGTCCCTTTAGCTCGTTGAAGATATCATCGCAATCTCACAGGACACTTCTCCGATAACTGGCCGCACGTTTGTACCCATGTCCGTTCTACAGAACGCTCACTGGCAGCAATCTTTGCTTCGCTGCCACATAACAGCGAGACCTCGAAGCAACTCTTCCCCTACTTCTAGCCCATCGCCAGCACGCGACAAAGAACTAGGAATCTGTTCTAGTACTACAGAAATTCTTTCACGACTTTCAGAGTCACCGAAGCACCAGTCCACCGTAAACGAAAAGGACAAGGTTTATTATCCAGTTGCTCAAGATTCGTCGTTACGTATCGGCGATAGCAATGGCATCGAAGGCGCATCCATGGACCAGTTGTTTGACCTACAAGCCCCTCTAACAGACCGTAAATCCCCGTTGCGCGTCGCGACTTCGGAATCAAACTTTTTTGGTCTCAAAGTGGAACGAAAGTCCGCCGTCGAGTGCGTCGCAAGCGACCCAATTGGAAAAGCTCGTTGGTCGCCATATCCTCCGTGTCGCTTTGCAGTCGAGTTCTGGGATATCGACTCGCTCAAAGAAAAGTCTCGGTTACATTCACACACGATTTGGTATGCGGGTAACCTGTTCAATGTATACGTTCAGGTCGTCCGCAAGAAGGGGGTCCAACTAGGCATATATCTGCATCGTCAGTCGAGCGTCGATTCTGTTCCTGCACCATCCGCACCGGTACAAACTGGTGCTCGGGGCGAGCGCAAGCACAACAGGGTACCCTCTCTTCCACAGCAAATCCTCTCCTCCTCAGTCTCGTCACCTACTGTCCGCCACTCCCCCTCCATGCAGCCAGTTCGGAGTACAACCCCCAGCTCTCCCCCGTCTGCCTCATCGAACCTTCACACAAACTATCAGTCATCCGGAAATGCCATTCCAGCGACAGCCCCTCCGATCTCACCCCCGCAGCCATACAGAGACCCGCGCTCGTCCGTTTCTGCGTACTTTTCTGTCTCTTGCACCAGCACGACGGGGTCATCCATCACTCGGTTTACAAGCGTGCCTGATGTGTTTTCCGTCAGCCAGAGTTGGGGTTGGAAATCGAGTTCGTTGCGCTCCGAAGAGATGGGCGAGATCGGTGCAGACGGACAACCCGTGAAATCCCCCGTGCCTGCACCCAAGGAGCTCAGTCTGAGAGCGACGGTCGTCTTGGGTGTCGTATGATTTATTTGATGAACGTTTGATGCCTTTGATTTATATATGTCGTTGCTTTCCTTCTACATTTAATGCTGGCTGATGTTTTTCAGCGGCACATTTGCTTTATAATATCTTACTTTTCGATGCTCAGATTTACATTATTCGTTTTCTCGTTGATAGTTCTCTTTTTGTGTAGCTGGCGTGACCTTGCACAGGAACTACAGGGCCAGTCTTGATGCACACCTATTGTAACACTGCACGACCCTTCACTGCCTGCTAGTTCGCGTCGTATAAGTATCATACCCAGGCCTCGAATCCCAGCATCGAAAATGTTTCAACCCGATCAGGTTTTAACGCTCGGAAAGGACCATACCGTCTCTTTCTCGGGTACCAGTCAATTCACAGCCAAAGGCGTCTCTGCATGTGGCCTTGCTGCATTCAACTTTGCCAGGATCGGTTTTCGAATCGAGCAAAGTAAGAATAATCTCGCCGATGTCCTGAACGAACTGAGCAAGAAAGAGGTCATCGAGGTGAGTTTGCCCCCGTTCAATTGCTCTGGCGTGCGTAACCCATCCCTGATACATCTTGTGTAAATCCAGGAAATCGTGGCCATTTGTGCTGGGTGGTCGAGCAATCTACATCTCGAGGTCGATGACCTCCACGACCTGCCCATCTTTGGCAGATCGCTCAAACTCATGTCTGTTGAGTATGGTCGCCCGGGGCTAAAACACTTTCAGATTCTTCTCGAGTGCGTTCATCACGCATCTATCATCATCTGACCGCCTATTGATGTCTCCCTTTCAGAAACATGAAAAGGATTGAGAAGTCGGCCGTGATAATCATCACGCGTCCACCCGAGATCATTGCATGTTTCAAGTTTTCCAACGCGCCCGCCGACCCGCGCTCGAGCGCTGGCACGCTCGACAACCCACTCTTTGTCGTCTTTGACTCACACCCTCGTCCTTCGCACCCTCAAGGCGCTGGTCTGTCGTTTAGCACGTCGATGGAACACACGGCGCGGACACTCAGTGACATCTTGCCCGCGATCGACGAGAGTATTTTTGATGGGTCCGACTTTCAGTGGCAAGCACAACTTCTCTCCAATTGCTCGGCACACGTATATGTAGGCAGACACCGACGCAAGGACCACGAAGAAGCCCTCGCCCAGTCCAGCTTGACCGTACTCACTCTGCGCGCGCAGCTCCTGGAGCTCAAAGACAAGAACGAGGCGCTCGAGTCGGATAATAGGCGACTCAGGTCGGAGGTTCATCGTCTTCGGGCTGTTGTGACGCAGGAGCAGATGAGAGCGAGACAGGATGCTTTGTCTGCGATAGAATCCAAGAATCGGATGCCTTGGCACTCGGGTGGCTGGATAAACCACGCTTTCGCTGGTCCGTCGCGGACATCTGGCGCAGGTGTGGGTAACGCGCAGGAAGTCGACAAATATAGTCGATCCGCTGGTACGACGTCCGACCGACGTCATCGTCCCGCGCGTACGTCTCTAGACGCTGGTGCCTCTGGAGCGCACAGTATTTTTGCGGATAACCCACCTCCCGTTCCTTCCAAAAGGCCACTCACTCACGATGACCTCGACTTGGAATTTCAACAGTTTAGTTCAGACGATGAGACAGAATCGGTCGCTCGCAAGCTTCAGCGCGAGTTTGAATCCGAGGACCGACGACTCCGCCAAGAGCATGAAGACCTTACTCGATATGTTCAAAACACGTTCCAGTGCAACATATGCATGGACGAGTTGCCCGAGGACGACATCGCCAGAGTAGACGATTGCAAGCACACGATGTGTAGGACTTGTCTGAGGGAGTTTGTTGTCTCAAAGATTCAGGAACATCGGTATCCGATATATTGTCCCATGTGCAGCGCTAGCGAGCAGAGCAAAGCTCAACCTGCTGGTAGGCGCTCAACTATTCCCTCATCTGTGGCGTCCATGCATTTGATTCACAGTGGTCTCGAGAGTCTTGATCGAACTACTCGGTGTCAGCGAAGCGCAGTTTGAGATCTTAACCGAGATGGAACTGGCTAAATTCACCATCCAAATTCATTGTCACGAGTAAGCCGCCTACCCCTTTCTATGACGGGAATCGAGAAAAATGACGTACGTTCAACAGGTGCCGACAGCCCACCTTTATGGATCGTGAAGACTATACAGAGGCCACCACCCTCAAGTGCTCAGACTGTCATCACGTGTGGTGTAAAAAGTGTGAGCAAACGATCGTCTCCGATGGGCCGAAACATTCGTGCGACGGGACGTCTGAGCTGGACCATTTGATACTACAACAAGGGTGGAAGCGTTGTCCGAGTACGTGAACCATCGATGTACCCCCAAGATCCGGTTATGAACTCGCGCACACAGATTGCAAGACGCCGATTCAGAAGGCAACGGGGTGTAACCATATGACGGTGTGTGCGCGTCCTCTCTACTTGCTTCTGTATCACTGATGTCACGATGGCAGTGCATCGTGCCTGCGTGCAACACACACTTTTGTTACGTCTGTGGCGGCGTGATGGCCCGCTTCATGGCCAACCAGGCGACTGGTTCAGCAGAAGTTTGCAGGTGCCCGGGTTGAGCGCTTGGAACATGCACGAGGCTGCCTCATATCAGCATACCCTACACTCTGATTGCTCATTACCCCATGTAAATAACAAGTCTATGACCCCAATGTAAATCATTACAGTTGAACTAGGATGGGTACTCAGAATGGGGTATAATAGTATATTGCACCCTCTTTAGCAAAGCAATATGAGGATGCTCCAAGTTGGCCAAAGTAGCTATGTCCATGCTACACCAGCATGCTCCAAAAGTAACAGGAAACATGATACCTACCTTTTGAACCACATTGAGTAGTCCCTTTGTGCCATCAGAAGCCTGGGTTCCAGTCCTTCTCTCTGTGATATTCTAGATCAATGTATTGTCAACCATGCAGCAAAAGAAACTGACCTTTTGTTAAGTGTGATGGAGTTGATTCATTGTTTTCTACATCAATGAATTCAATTTCAGGGCCAGTAGGAGCCTGTTTTTATTTCTGAGTAGTTGAGCAAAAGGATGGAGGAGGGGAACCACTGGCTGAGTGTGACTTGGACACATCAACTTCCTTCATCACCAATGGTATCCATTTCTGTAACATTTGATGGAAATGAAAAATCTAGTACATAAGTATGTACAGTTCTCGCTAATTGCTGGATCATGTGCTGGCCCAAGCTCAGGCCAGCTGGCTAAACAAAAGCAAGGCTTGAGCCCCCAAGGCCATTGCTGAGCCTGGACATCACTAGGGCTCGTGGCGATGGTGGTGCCAGAGTGGTGCACGCGTCATCGCCATCGTTGTTGTCATGCTACCAATGATATCGCGTCACCATCACTGCCGTGTTGACACCTTGGAAGGGGTCCGGAGGCGAGCAGGTGCATCAAGCGAGCAATTGGGCTCGTCGACGCATCGGGACGAGTCCAGGTGCCAAGCGAGCCGTTGGGCTCGATGCGCTGTGAGGGGTTCAGGAGGTGGGCGGGCGCGTCAAACGTGCCATCGGGCTCGTTAACAGGCCAGGAGGGGTCGAGGTAGTAAGCGGGGGCGTTGAACGAGCCTTTGTGCTCGTCGACGGGAGGGGTCGAGGCAAGAGGCAGATGCGTAGAGCGAGCCGTTGGGCTCGTCGACGTACCAAGAAGGGTCCAGGAGGTGGGCGTGGGCGTTGAGCGACCCGTTCGGCTCGCCGACGCGTTGGAGCAGTCTAGGTGGTGGGCACATCCATCGAACGAGCCGTTTGGCCCCCCCCCGCCCCCCCCCCCCCCCCCCCCCCCCCCCCCCCCCCCC
>JBBPTB010000949.1:0-12289 GCA_038093875.1 Boletus tylopilopsis
TTTCTCATTGATGGAGAAGTAAGCATCCATGGCATGTAGCCACCAATTGGCGTCTGCACTGTGTTACGGTTTTCCTTGGTACCGTTTGTTTTTCCCTTTGTTCTTTCAGGACTTATCTTCTCCTCACGATGGGACCTCTGTTCCCATCTGACATCTTCCCGAATTCACCCGATCCCGTTGCTGTACGATCGCAGGTCACTACTGACCTGCTAGATCACCTTGGTTACTTGTTTCACCTGTCGCTCCGCTGATCCCTTTCCTTCCACTCTTCCTGACAGCGGAGCTCCATTGATGCATTGCCTTCTCACTGTTGCTTGCAACGCCCTTGTTTTCCTGACGGTCTGTGCACTGTCGGTCACCATATATAAGCCCCACTTGTACAGTAGAAACCCCAAGTTAGTTCTACACAATCCACTGTGTAGTTCTTGTCTCCTCTCGATGGAACTCTCCCTTCGTCCATTCCAGACGAAGGCTTGACTTGCCTCAACCGTATCCGAGTGGAACTGGGACCACTCGCCTTTCCAATAGGCTCTTATGAGAGTGTGGAGGGCAGCGTCAGCTTGTGCTTGCCCAAGTTGTCGCCTTATCAAATGTGCCTCCTCATACTCGGCATTGTTGCTTCGCTGTTTGTTCTTGCCTCTGCTTTCACTTATTACTTCACCCTCCGTTGACTCCATGTTCCAGGAGATGACTTTATACGGTAAGCATAACATGCTGTTTCTGGTGAACTCTTCCAGCAATGTTCAGGCATGTCATCATTGTCAGAGTCAGGGTTTAGAGATGGGTCCTCGGGTGGAGATGGGTCTTCCAGATTAAAGGGACCAAATCCACCTAGAGGTAAAGGTTGTTCCATGTTACGCTTACTGTGAGCATGTGCCCAGGCAGAATAAACACTAGTTGAAGAGAGGTCAGATCAATAGTAGACCGAAGGCAAACCTTGTGCACTGCGAGCGAGAGGCCCAGCGGAGTGCACGTCTTGTACACAAAGTAAGGCCGATGACCAGCTAAGGTGTGACCTACGACGAGCTCAATGACTAAGGTGAGCAAGAAGTGCTTGAAATGATAGTGAAGGTCAAGAGGGACGAAGTCTTGACATCCTATCACCAGTACACCAGTGAAGCGAGTAAGATTGCAAGGGCCCACCTAAGGGCAGCGACAAGTGCAGTGATACAGGTGTAGAACTAGCTTAAGGTCTCTAGCTAGTACTCTGGGGTTTATATACTATACCTGAATGGTGCACAGACCATCAGGGCTAAGGGTCCTCCTAAAGAGGAACAAGGGCCTTCCCACATCAGGAAGGGGGCAAAGGATGAAATGGGATCCCGCAGTCAAGGAAGAGTGGAAGTGGTCATGGAGACCAGCGGGATCAATCAGGAAGACTAGGTGAAACGTGAACCTAGTCTGACACATGCCCAGGATGGCTATAGGGTCCATCGGGCATACACAGCTGAACGGAGGGTCAAGAACGGTGCTCCGCAGCAAGGAATGATACTATGGTAATAGGATCCACTGTCCGGGTGTATGAGGATTAGCGAGCGTAGTGACAGTGGATCAGGAAACATATCCTAGCCGCAACAGGAATACTCTCATCTGTGTGGCGGCATAAGGGTTGCAATGGCGACCAGGCGTCATCATGAGTCGTGCTCCAGATCTAGGCATCGGGAGCGAGGCAGTGTCATGAGTACTAGGGTCCAGGGTTACCCCTAGGGCGAGGGTCAAGGGTTACCCCTCGGGTGGTGTCGTGAGACCGAGGGTTCAGGGTTACCCCTCGGGCAGTGTTGTGAGGCTGAGGGTCCAGGGTTACCCCTCAGGGGCCATTAGAGGACAATGGTGAGTCAGTGGTGTACTCCTCCATGAGTACTGCATAGGTGAGCTCCCAGAGCTCCCTAGGGTGGAAGGCGTCTGCCAAGCCTTCAGGTCATAAGCATGTCCCGTCCGTCAAGGGCGAATGGTGAAGAAATGAAGAAAATGAACCGTGGTTCTGGCGGGTCTGGTCCAGCAACCAGAGGAAACCGTAACATTCCGGAGTGAACAGGGAGTGTGAAATGGAAGGAGGGAGTGGTGATAGCAGGGTTGGAGAGCGAGATTCCTGTTCCTGTTCTGGGGGGGGAACTGGTTGGTATACGGCTGGGTAGGGAGGGAGTTCATCGGGTGCCCTTCCTTCTCTAACATTTCATTCCACTACTTCCTTCTGTTTATACCAGTAAAGGGCCTTTTCCTCATTACACACAAATTTGCTGGGTAGGGGGGAATAGTCCGGGTGGTCACCAGGTAATCTCCAGAGGGCAGGGAAATTCTCAAAGGAGGGTCCTCCTCGAGATCTGGGGGGATCCACGACAGGTTTGGGTGACGACAAAGGTGCTTGAAAGCGGGAAATGGTGTGGGGGGTAAGACCTACTGTTGGAAAACAGGGTCTAAGGGAAAGTTAGTTCTTTTGTTATGCTTACCGCATTGGATCGCCTCTTGGAATGTAGAGGCGATGGAGGGTGAAGTAATAGGTAAAAGTGGAAGCAAGAGAGAATAACAAGAGGAAGATGCCTAGCACAATGAGTCCTGTTTGATAAGGCAACAGGTTGGGCAAGCACAACCTGAGGCTGCCCTCCACACTCCTGTAAGAGCCTATTGGAAAGGCGAGTGGTCCTGGCTCCACTCAGATACGGTTGAGGCAAGTCAAGCCTTCATGTGGAACGCACAAAGGGAGAGTTCTGTTGAAAGGAGATGAGTTACAATGCAGTGGATTGCGTAGAACTAACTTGGGGTTTCTACTATACAAGTAGGGTTTACATATATATGATGTCAGATGGTGCATGGACTGCTGGGAAAGCAAGGGCGTTGCAAGCAATGGGAAGAAGGCAGTGCATCAATGGAGCTCCGCTGTCAGGAAGAGTGGAAGGAAAGGATCAATGGAGCGACAAGTGAAACAAGTAGTCAAGGCAACCTAACATGTCCATAGTGACATGTGGTCATACAGCATCGCAATTGGGTGGAATCAGGGGGCACATTGGATGGGATCAGAAGTCCCATCATGAGGAGAAGATAAGTCCCAAAAGAAGAAAAAGAAATAATCAGTACCACAAAAACCATAACATTAGCCCCACTCTATGGGGTGAAGTCCCACCTTCGTCTACTTTCCACCCCTCTCCTCATCTGATCCCTCAACAATCTCCATCATTGGTCTCGTAATCAGTGAGGTTGTATGTGTCCTCAATTGAGGGCCTCTCCCAACAGAATTCCTCACAGTGGCCCTGGTGTCCGCATAGGAGGCAAGTTTGGAATGGGCAGTCTTTCTGCACATGACCAGGGGAAGGCTTCCGGCAGGAGGGGCAGGTATAGCAGGGACAGTCGGGCCATAGATGGTTCTTGCCATTGCATACGAAACATTGAAGGCAGTGGTATGGAGAGAGGAAAGGAGTCGGGGATGGCATATCAATGACAATCGGATTGGACAAGGTTCCAGCAATGGGTCTAGTTGATGCTGCACTAGCCAAGGGAAAGTTCTTAGCTGTTCATTTTCCCTTGACATCTGAAGAGATACTCCCGCCAAGGACATAAGTTTGTCCCTTGTTGGTCTTCCACTTTCGGGCAGCAGGAATCAGTGTGGTAGTGGGGCGGTTGACAAGGGGAATAGTGGCAAGGAACCGATCCACCACTCCCCCATCAGTGAAGGGATTCTCAACATTAGCTTGGGTGCAAACTCCTGGAGTAGATCCCTAAGACTCTCCACTTCCATCTTTGGGGGCAGCAGGGGGTGGCACAGGAATGGGGGAAGGGCTGGACATGGGTGGTGTGGCCTGGGATGCCACAAGGGGATTGTGGGTGGGTCCAGTAGGGAGAGGGTTAAGTTCATCAGAGCTTCCTTTCCAGGAGTGGAAGGGATTGTCCCAGGGGGAGGTGGCGTCATCAAGGTAGAACCTCTGGTATTGGTGGGGAAGGGATTGGACAAGGGGACAAAGTACAGGTCCACACAAGAGGGGGTTGGCCTGGTTAAGGGCCTGAATAATTCCTCCAGAGAGGAGGTGATCTGACAAGGATCGCTGGGCATCAGTGAGGGTGGTCGAACAAGGACGTGAGGAGGGTTGGGCTCAATTGAGTTCCCCATAGCTCCCTCTTGAACTCTAAGGGTGATGTTAAGTGATTGGGTGACAGACGCGAAGGCAATGAGGGGAGTATCTGCCATGAATGTTACGCTTACTGTGAGCACGTGCCCAAGCGGAATAAATGCTGGTCGAAGAGAGGTTGGATTAATAGTAGACCAAAGGCAAACCTTGTGCACTGTGAGTGAGAGGCCCAGTGGAGTGCACATCCTATACACAAGAGTGAGACCGATGACCAACTAAGGTGTGACCTACAACGAGCTCAACAACTAGGGTGAGCGAGAAGTGCTTGAAATGATAGCGAAGATCAAGAGGGACAAAGTCTTGATGTCCTATCACCAGTACACCAGTAAAGTGAGTGGATTACAAGGGCACCCTGAAATGCAGGGAGTATTGCAGTACAACGGGCATAGAACTAGCTTAGTGATCTCTAGCTAGTACTCTGGGTCTTTATACTATACCAGAATGGTGCACAGACCATCTGGGCTAAGGGGGTCCTCCTAAGGAGGAACAAAGGCATTCCCACATCAGGGAGGGGACGAAGGGTAAACAGGATCCCACTGTCAATGAAGAGTGGAAGAGGATCATAAAGGATCAACAGGATCAAACAGGAAGTCAAGGTGAAATGTGAACCTTGACTGACACATGCCCTGGATGGCTAACGGTCCATCAGGCATACACGGCTGGACAGAGGGTCAAGAATGGTGCTCCACAGCACAGGGGAATGCTATGGTAATAAGATCCGCTGTCTGGGCATACAAGGATCAGTGAGCAGTGTGACAGCAGATCAGGAACATATCCTAGCCACTATGGAAATGCTCCCATCCATGTGGTGGTACAAGGGTTGCCTAGCAACCAGTCGTCATCTTGAGTCATGCTCCAGATCTAGGCATTGGGAGCAGAGCGACATTGTGGGGATGAGGGTCAAGGGTTACCCCTCAGAAGGGCAGCATGGCCATTAGTGGACAATGGCGAGTTGGTGGTGTACTCCTCTGTGAGTACTGCATAGGCGAGCTCCCAGAGCTCCCTAGGGCGGAAGGCATCTGCCAGGCCTTCAAATGGTAAGCATGTTCTGTCCATCAAGGGCAAAGGTGAGGAAAATGAAGAAAACAAATAGTGATTCTGGTCCAGCAACCAGGGAAAACCGTAACAATGAAGGTGTGGTCGTTCTGAAGGCCTCGATGGATGAGGGGGATAGCCAGTAAGGCTGTGACAGAATATTGTCAGTATTTGGCGGGAAGATGGTGAAGTTGGACTGGGAGAATGTTTGGGAGGTCATTGCATGACAGAGTGATGGTGGCAAAGTTGTGGGTGGGAGTCATGGTAAGAGAGAGATGGGGGAAGCCTGCCACCAGACGGTGTGCCTTATAGCTTCTCCAGTACTTCCACTGCTTGGGACTAGTTCTTATCTGCCAATCAGTCCCAATAGTCCTGGATTAGTTCCACAGCATGTCACAGGTTACTTGTGGATTCCCAGGTGTTCTCTGCCGCAGAATAGCCCTTCCATTTGACAAGATATATTCATCAGGCGGGTGACCCTCAGTGTGCCAAGATACTCTCTACTTCCCACTCCTCTTTGCCATCTATCACATTGGGGGTTTCCAGGTGGAAGTTTGGGCTGTGTTCCTCGGTTTCTTTATATGGAGAGAGTAGGGAGGTGTGGATCACATTGTGGACCTTCCACGTGGGTGGGAGTTTCAGGCAATAGGAGATTGGAGATAGTACTTGTACAACTTTGAAGGGTCCTTCCCTTTGAGGGGCAAGTTTGTGTGTGGGGTAGTGCAGATTTAGGTGGTGGGAGTCCAGCCATACTTTCTGTCCATTTTTCCATGGAACAAACTTCAAATAGATCCTTTCTGCCATGTACTGTTGTGCCTTGTCATGAGCCGCCAGGGCTTCATCTCTTCCTTTTGCCAGGGAGGTAAGCCATTGTTCTAGAGCTGGGAGTAATGTTTTTCCAAGTGGTGGGTAAGTTCACAGCTTGTAACCCATCATGAGGAAGAATGGGGTTTGTTTTGTTGCCAAATGTTGGGTGGAATTATGGTGGAACTTGGTGGCAGTAAGATGTTCAGACCATTTCTGCAGAAGTCCATCGCAGAAGATCTGAAGGTACATTTCAAGTTCCTGATTGACCCATTCTGTCTCTCCATCTGTTTGTGGGTGGTAGGTGATGGAAAGGGAGACGTTGTAGTTGAGGAGGCATGCTAGCTCCAGGGTGAAGGCAGATGCGAATTGTGGTCCTCTGTCCGATATCAGCTTGTCATGGAGGCCGAATTGTTTGAATACAGAGTGGAAAAAGAGACTGGCTATTCCTGCCACATCAATGCTTTTAGTGCAAGGATGGAAAATCACCCCCCTTACTAAGTCCATAGTTAACCATGACCATGACTGAATTGAATCCGGAGCTCATTGGAAGGCTGGTGATGAGATCAATGGAGAGCTGTTGGAAGGGGTGCATTGCGATAGAAGGGATAGGTGATAGGGCTGGAACAGTGGGATGAGTCAGGACCTTATTGGCCTGACAGGTGGCACACCCACTAATGAATCTGCGGGTGAGAGTAGCCATTCCGGGCCACCAGTAGTCCTTTTCCAGGGTCGCAATGGTGCAGAAGTAGCTGTTGTGGCCTGAGAAAGTGGATTCATGACATTCCCTGACAATCTGGATATGGAGGTCAGAGTCTGGTACATATGTGCACCCCTTGTAATAGAGGACGCCATCGGAGTAGGCCCAATCTGCCGGATTGTTGTATCAGGTGGGGAGGGCTTCCTCATCGTGGTCCGTGCTGAGGAGTTTAAGTTGTTCCAGCACAAGCGGGTTGGACAGGGTGGACACAAGGAGTTTGGACTGGAGTTCCATATCAATGTAAGCAATAAAGAGCTGGTCAGGGAGGAGGACTTTCTTGGTGTTATCCAATGATGTATCCATCCCATCCGGGTAGGATAGGGCATCTGCTGGACCCATCTGAGATCTGGGGCAGTGTTTGAATTCAAGATGGTACTTGTTACAGTTTTCGTGGTACCATTTATTTTTTGCTTTTCCTTTTGGGACTTATCTTCTCCTCACGATGGGACCTCCACTCCCATCCGATGTTTCCCCGATTCTACCTGAACATGATGTTGTATGATTGCATGTCACTATGGACATGTTAGATCACCTTGGATACTTGTTTCACCTGTTGCTCCACTGATCCTTCCCCTTCCGCTCTTCCTGACAGCGGAGCTCCATTTGAAGCGACCAACAACCAAATAATGATTGCGTCAGCCAGCGAAGGCTGTCCTAGGTCGATACTCACAGGCTTAGACTTGAAAGTCGAAGGGGACTGAGTCGGTAGACGTTGGTTGTAGGGAGAAAACCAAGAGGACAAGACTAAGGTCCTCTGGTACATGTATTGGTCTTTATATACTATGAGGTACAGTGCACGGACCAACTACTATGTACGGTAAGCAACCATAAAAGGAAAGAGGAATGAGTCACAATGACGTGTAATGAGTCCGAGGTGAGTCAGAGTGACGTGGCATGGAGTCATGCGGTACCGAGGATGAGTCATTGTGACGTGTCATGTCACATGACTCGGAATGAGTCAAGAGGAGTCGAGATGAGTCTATATGACGTCATATGTCACGTGACTGCGAAAGATAAGATCAAGAAATAAGAGGAAAAGGAAAGGACGAACAAGGGAAGAAAATGAACGATCATAACACCATTGATGCGTTGCCTTCTTACCGTTGCTTGCAATGCCCTTGTTTTCCTGATGGTCTGTGCACTGTCTGTCATCGTATATAAGCCCTACCTGTACAGTAGAAACCCCCAAGTTAGTTCTACACAATATACTGCGTTGTAACTTGTCTCCTCTCAACAGAACTCTCCCTCCGTGCATTCCACACGAAGGCTTGACTTGCCTTGACCATATCTGAGTGGAACCAGGACCACTCGCCTTTCCAATAGGCTCTTACAAGAGTGCGGAGGGCAGCTTCAGGTTGTGCTTGCCCAACCTGTCGCCTTATCAAACGGGCATCCTTATACTTGGCATCCTCGTACTCTTGTTCTCTCTTGCTTCCACTTTTGCCTATTACTTCACCCTCCGTCGACTCCACGTTCCAGGAGACGACACAATACGGTAAGCATAACAGTACTCCTGCAGGAAGAGCTGCCATCTGGTGTGGTGTCGAGAGAGGTTTTATGGCTGGTGGAAATACATGAGGTTCTTGTGGTCCGTAAGGACCATGACTGGATGCTCTGTTCCAGTGAGGTAATGTCGCCATTCCTCCAGGGCATGGGTTACCGCCAGTAGTTTGTGGTCATAGATATTGTAATTTCTCTCTGCCTCAGACAGGGTTTTAGAGAGGTAGGTACATGGGTGGAGATCACTGTTGCCATCTTTCTGCATTAGCACTCCTCCGGTGGTGACCAGGGAGGTGTCAGTCATGATGGTGAAGGGTTTTCCTACGTCTGGCATGGTCAAGACTGGGTGGGTGAGGAACAAATCACGAAGGCATTCAAAGGCTCTCTGGTGGCTGGTGGTCCAGTCCCAGACATTGCTTTTGCATGTAAGGTTGTTGAGAGGTTGAGTGATTTCTGAGAATCTGGGGATGAACTTTTGGTGGAAATTGCAGAATCTGAGGAAGGACTGTACTGTGGTCATGGATCCAGGCACCTTCCAATCTTGGATAGTGTCTACCTTAGCATCGTCCATCTGTACCTTTCCTTTCCCTACTACCATCCCCAAATATTCCACCTCCTTGGCAGTGAAGGTGCATTTCTCCAGTTTAAGGAACAGCTTCTGTTCCTCCATCCACTGTAGGACCCTCTTTGTGCGCTCCTCATGCAGTGCTGGGTCATCCTTCGAGTGGATGAGGAGGTCGTCCATGTAGAGGACAAGCCATCCCTCAGCTATCATATCTCCAAACACGTTGTTCATATAGGCCTGAAAGGTGGTCAGAGAGTTGCACATTCTGAAGAACATTACTGTTGGTTGGTAGAGTCTGTACAGGGTGATGAAGGTGGCCTTCCATTTGTCTGCCGGATTGATCCAGATGTTGTTGTATCCCCACTGGATGTCCATCTTGGTGAATAGCCTCGAGTCCTTGAGCTGTCCGATAAGGTTGTCAATCAGCAGAAGGGGGTAAGCATCTTTCACCGTGTGGGAGTTGAGGTACTGGTAGTCCTGGCAGGGTTGGAGTTTCCCATCCTTTTTCTGTATGAATAAGAAGGGGGATGCTTGGGGGGACTTGGAAGGTTTGATCTTCCTCAAGGCAAGATGCTCGTCAATGAACTTCTTATATGCTTCCTGCTCCTCTGGATTCAGCTGATAAGCCTTACTGCATTTCAGCAGGAAGTCCTTGTTGAGTTCGATCTTGTGGTCAAACTTTCGGGGTGGTGGCAACTCGCTAGAAGGTTCCTCAAAGACCTTCTTGTAGTGTTCGTATTCTTTGGGTAGTTCTGCCTTGGTCTTAGTGGTCCCTTGGGCGATCTGAGTGGAGAGGGTCGTCCTTCTTATCCACTCCTTCTTTGGGAGGTAATCCCTAATGCCCTTTCGTTTGTAAAGGCGTCACTCGATGTGATCATCCATATCTAGTCCCATAGCATGGAGGAGGTAACACTGATGGATCAGTTCTCATTGGGAGGGGAGATCGGCCTTCCTGTCGATTTCGACAGTTCCGTTGGTCCAGTCAATGAGTGGGTTGACTTCGGTGAGCCATGACATTCCAAGGATCATGTTTTGTTTACCACATTGTATGATAAAGAAGTCCTGGTCACGGGGGACTCCCTTGATGTAGATGGTGACTCAGGTTCAGTGGTGGATGGTTCTGGATCAATTGAGGGTTCTGTCTGCGTTGTAGGCTTCTCGTGGTTCGTCAAGGTGGAAGAAGGGAAAGTGGTTGCAGCAAGTGAAGCCTTCATCCATGAAACAGGAAGTAGCTCCACAGTTGATGAGGGCGGTAGTTTGTCCAATGTGAACTCCCCCTATTGCAGAAACTTTTAGAGGGATTAAAATTGACTTTTCCTCTAAAGAATCTATCACAGGGTTCGTTCTAGGTGTGCAAATAGTTGGTCTTCAATGCCAGTCTAAAAATCCTTAAGCTGCTCCTTTATCCATTCTTCTGACAATCTCCCCCTCTTTTGGGGAACAGTCCAGACCTGATTTACCTGTTCTGAAGAGCTTCCGGCATCTTTCGGATACTTGGGTGGTTGATCCTTGATGTAGATCTCCTGCAGCACATCAGTCATCTCTTTCACTCTGTGTCCTTTGGCGACCAGTTGTTCCACCAATCTGATCACCTCATTCTTTTCCTCCTTGGTCTCCGCTGGCTTATCCTCAGCAGTCCGGTCTTGTTCCTGTGGGTGCTTTCCATTGTAGCAAGGGTTCGACCTTCTTCCGGTTCGTCCCTTATTACCCCGGTGATTTCTAGAGGAGCATCCTGGCTTCTTACAGATGAAGCATTTGCCCTCTCTCATGACATGAGCTCATTTGACAGGGGTGAGGTGGACATAGTCATTGATAGCATCTACGTCCATGGCATTGGGGTCATGATAAGTGGAGGTTCTGGTATGATATCCAAAACCGGGTTTGTGCCCCTTGATGTCTCAAATCCGCTCGGACTGTCAAGCAAATTTGGCTCCTGCTGCAATCCATTCATCTACCATGGTGGGTTCTGTTCCTCTGAGGATCATTTTCATGAGGTCCATGTGGATTCCCCTGCTGAAAATCTTGCATAGCCTGGACTGGGACATGAGAAGGCAGAATTCAGTGATGAACTTATGGAAGGCTTCCTTGGAGTTAGGCCCCTGCGTTAGCGAATAGAGCTTTCGCTTGGCCACAGCAGCCTCGTCATGGGTAGCCATCATGGCCCGGAAGTCCGCTTTGAACCTTGCCCAGGTGCTCATAGTATCCCTCAGAGTAGACCCATCCTTTGCCCTTACTCATTCAGTTCAGGGCCGTAACGATTTTAGTGCAATTGTCATATTTCTCATTGATGGAGAAGTAAGCATCCATGGCATGTAGCCACCAATTGGCGTCTGCACTGTGTTACGGTTTTCCTTGGTACCGTTTGTTTTTCCCTTTGTTCTTTCAGGACTTATCTTCTCCTCACAATGGGACCTCTGTTCCCATCTGACGTCTTCCCGAATTCACCCGATCCTGTTGCTGTACGATCGCAGGTCACTACTGACCTGCTAGATCACCTTGGTTACTTGTTTCACCTGTCGCTCCGCTGATCCCTTTCCTTCCGCTCTTCCTGACAGTGGAGCTCTGTTGATGCATTGCCTTCTCATTGTTGCTTGCAACGCCCTTGTTTTCCTGACGGTCCGTGCACTGTCGGTCACCATATATAAGCCCCACTTGTACAGTAGAAACCCCAAGTTAGTTCTACACAATCCACTGTGTAGTTCTTGTCTCCTCTCAATGGAACTCTCCCTTCGTCTATTCCAGATGAAGGCTTGACTTGCCTCAACCGTATCCAAGTGGAACTGGGACCACTCGCCTTTCCAATAGGCTCTTATGAGAGTGTGGAGGGCAGCGTCAGCTTGTGCTTGCCCAAGTTGTCGCCTTATCAAATGTGCCTCCTCATACTTGGCATTGTTGCTTCACTGTTTGTTCTTGCCTCCGCTTTCACTTATTACTTCACCCTCCGTCGACTCCATGTTCCAGGAGACGACTTTATACAGTAAGCATAACATGCTGTTTCTGGTGAACTCTTCCAGCAATGTTCAGGCATGTCATCATTGTCAGAGTCAGGGTTTAGAGATGGGTCCTTGGGTGGAGATGGGTCTTCCAGATTAAAGGGACCAAATCCACCTAGAGGTAAAGGTTGTTCCGTGTTACACTTACTGTGAGCACGTGCCCAGGCAGAATAAACGCTAGTCGAAGAGAGGTTGGATCAATAGTAGACTGAAGGCAAACCTTGTGCACTGCGAGTGAGAGGCCCAGCGGAGTGCACGTCCTGTACACAAAGTAAGGCCAATGACCAGCTAAGGTGTGACCTACGACGAGCTCAACGACTAAGGCGAGCAAGAAGTGCTTGAAATGATAGTGAAGGTCAAGAGGGACGAAGTCTTGACATCCTATCACCAGTACACCAGTGAAGCGAGTAAGATTGCAAGGGCCCACCTAAGGGCAGCAACAAGTGCAGTGATACAGGTGTAGAACTAGCTTAAGGTCTCTAGCTAGTACTCTGGGGTTTATATACTATACCTG
>JBBPTB010000950.1:0-12283 GCA_038093875.1 Boletus tylopilopsis
CTCATCGCAAACATCATCACAAGATCTGGAGATGCTAGTAGCCTTGCATGGGTCGGGGACCAGAACGCTTTCAATAGTTGTCTACCAGCTCGTATCGTTGTGTTCAACGGGCCGGCGACATCGCACCTCCCCTCACCTATTGCCGACTCCGAGATGGAGGCCATGGTCACCGGGATGCATACTCCTTCATTCGACCTTGACACGGCCTTGAAGTTATATGACCGTCTCAATGAACTTCCGATACCTCGCTTTGCTGAGAGTCGAATGACACTCCCATGCATTGCCTTCGAGCTCCCCTCCCTTGTAGCATATCAAGCAGGGACAGGTCGTGTCTACCGCGCGGACACCATTACATTTGGGATGGTGGACATCAGGACGAGACATGATCTCACTCAGATGAAGCCTCTGTACCTGGTGCACCCATGGTTGGATTCGCTTCTGGGGTATGAAGTCATGCACGGAGGGGTAGGGGACGTCCCAATATCGGATGACGAAGAGATCTGTGACAACAACATACCAGACCACAAGCTATCGCTGCTTCCTGTGTCGCTGTCATGCCGTTCCGTTGGAATACAAATGGCGCCGTTGACCAGAGAGACGGGGGCGCGACGACTGGTCGCGCGTCTTCGACAGCCGTTTGGTGCGCTGATTTTCACAGCGGTCTCGACGGGTCGGCAGCGCGGTGCGATGGGCTACAAGCGGGTTGCGACGGACGCCTTGGTCAGAGTGCAGTTTCGGGAGGACGTATCGTTGGGTGATGTTCTGGCGAACGTGTGCGTACTCGATGTTTTGTAAACTACTCGCCGAATGTTTCTTTCAGCAAATATATTTTCTCGTCGAGTTCCTTCTGTAACCCTTCCGCCTTCTTTGCAACCGATTGCAACCATCCATCGACTTTGGAGCTTGGTACATAGTAATAATGTCGGTGTGATCCTTCACTTCAGTTGTGATTCTTGTCTGGAACGAACTCCATTCATCAACTGACCTCCTTGAAGGTAAAATCGGAATTCAAGCTTTGCATAAAAGCTCGTACGTATGTTCTGCATCATCACCGCCAGCCTGTTGTTGTCTCGCGCAGCGATCGTCCTTGCTTCTGCAGTATTCAATCCGTGCGAGTACGATATAAAGGCTGTTGCATGCCCTGCCGTCAATAGGTTCCTCAACGAGACCATAGACATTACCATCGGTAAGATGCTTATATGCGCGCTACAACCTCGTCTCTCATGGCATAGAATACGTTGACATCAACTCCTCTGCGAAACGACCATTTTGATGGTACATGGCTGGCCAAGTCTGTGGGGTAGCTGGGACTGGCAGGTTGAACACTTTCAGGTATGTCCCGCGTCTTGATATCCGTCGTTGTCCGTTTCTGACGTCGCCGGTTCAGACTGACTACGTAGTACCGTCTCACTGACATGCGTGGGTTTGGAGGGTCTTCGCACCCAGTTGGCATCCAGTCGTCGAGCACCAAGGCGGACCTCACTGGAGATTTGATGTGCGTCCTCGAGTACATCGGGGTATCATCCGCGACTTGCATGGGGTAGGCTCAATAGACTGTATGTTGAAATCTGCTAACTTATTTAGTAAAAGTCACGAATGGGGTTCTGTCGTGTGCTACGAGGAGGTGAGTTTCTCCTGTTTGTTCCTCCTCCGTGCATTCATGTCTGACGTACTTGCTAGATTCTGCCGATTCCGTTCTCTTCCGAAGAAGAGGAGGATTACTTTGTGGAGAGGTTCGCTAAACAAGCATTTAAGCATTGTATGTGGTCGTTTGTTGTCACCGTGGATGACTTGACAATTTCCCCTCTGGATTGATGTTAATGTTTTATACCACCTGTAAGTGTCGAGCTCGCCTGTTCTGATCTTCCGCGCTCAAAAGGATGCTTGTGTGCAATAAGAACAAATACGGGACGTGGAAATCTGCTCACGACTAGGGAAATTTTACAATTCCCCAGCCGGTGCTTTCCATCCTCCCTCCTCAAGGTACATACAGGATATGCGCTTGAACGTGTCCAAGAACCTGGCACGGTTGACTACAAAGGTGCGTACCTGAGCAGGCGTGCTCGTCAAGTGTTGATCGGGTCGCATGTATGCAGACGATGGACGGCACACACTGGCCTCACATGGACATGTTCAATGCTATCATGAAGGAATGGCTCAAGGGAGTGGAACACAAATGACGAGAGAGATAGGGACAAAATGGATCCCACGTTGTGACTGACGAACGTTGAGGCTGTAGAATGGAGGGAATCATTGTAATGTCATACCTGTCTGTAGTTACGTCGTCAAACTGAGGTGCACTATCGCCGAGGCTTTTCGTAGGTTGGGCATACGTCCAATCTTGCAGATAAATATCAATGAACGTCGACTTCAAGTTCGTTACCTTGCTATGAGTGACATCATAATTCAAACGCAAGAGAGCCTTGGCGTTGTTTGCGGGGTGAGACGCTTGCCTTCGCCACCTGTCAAGAATTGTGGTATCTGGCGGAAACCAGGATTCCATTACTGCTGAATTGGAATAATGGTGTTGCCAAAAATATCGGTTCATAGAATGGCAAATAAACTTGTGGACTAAGGATAGGATAGAATCTGAGTCAACGTGAAGTCGTCGTTGAGTCAGCTGGTGAAATACTTCAAACTCCGACGCTAGACTGCTTCAACCACCATCCTCTCCGGCAAGACATCTTTCGTGCGATGGCTACCCCTTCAGATGCCAAAGTTTGCAAAGATTGAGTCACTTCGCTTCACAGTGCAAAAACGTGTGGTACTGTTCAAAAGAGTGCCAAAAGAAGGACTGGTATGCCATCCCTGCATGGAAATGGTTTTGTTCTTCCGTGAACTAACTACTCACTAGGCCTCGTCACAAGGCTTTGTGCACCTCATCCGAGCGTCCCAATGGCGTCAAGAAGCTCGTTGAGAAGTCGGTTTCTAACGCCACGCTCCTCACTATGCTTCTGGCCTGCGCTCCGCCCGACCTGGACCTCTACAAAGACTTGAAGAAAGACCTAGGGTTCAAGTTCCGGGTTGTCGATTTCCCCGTCCAACGTCGTCCAGCTCTTGCTCACCGACAAGCTCGTCTCTGAGAAAACAGAACGGCCGTCGTGGCGACCCGCTTGTATATTTCGTTTTTCTCGTAGCCGTTCATAATGATCGTGTAGATACGACAGAAGACAGGTTGATCGTTGAAAGTGTTCGGAACTAGTTGGTCAAAAGCAAGATGCAGTCATTGTTTTGAGGTAGTAATGTAATGCTGGCACGTATGTTTCTAGAATGCTGTACTATTTTGTTCGATTGGCTGGCCCTTCATGTAACTCCTGGATCACCCCTCACTAGTGAGGCCAATCCGTACAGCCTACAGACAACGTACGATGACCACGTTAAGCGAAAAACGTGCATCGGTGGAGGTGTGACATTACATGTTGTTGTATTACCATTGGGACTGGAGACTGGAACATACGCTGACCTCGGAGGAACCTGCCAAGGTGACATCGACAGCGGAATTCCTGAAGGAGTGTAGGGCTTCAGCTGCGGCAAGGTTGAAGAAGCAGCCTCGATATTGTGCCCGACCACTATAAGCCTCGTCGTCGGAGGCTTGGCGGAAATGGCGTCGCCAGGTGTTGGCCACTATTGAGCCGTGTGTGGCGTCCCGATGCATCCTGATAACGCATTCTGCATAGTCCTATGTGCCCTATGATATACGATGGCTAGAAAAAAAACAGAAGCGGTAGCATCATTGAACCGGAGCGGGTGTGAATTTGGTTGCTAAAAAACTGGGCGGGTAGTTTACAAAACGTCGAGTACGCGTACGTTCGCCAGAACATCACCCAGCGAGACGTCCTCCCGAAACTGTACTCTGACCAAGGCGTCAGTCGCAACTCTCTTGTAGTCCACCGCACCACGCCTTCTACCCGTCGATGCCGCCATGAAAATCAACGCACCAAACGGCTGTCGAAGACGCGCGACCAGTCGTCGCGCCCCCATCTCTTTACCCACCGGTTCCATTTGTATTTCGAGAGAATGGGGTGACATTGATACAGGAAGCAGCGGGGCAGGAAGCAGCGATTGACTGTCATACATGTTGTCGTCACAGATCGCTTCGTCGTTGAATGTCGGCGAGAGTGGAGGTACCTCGTCGTCCCCTACCGCGCCTCCGTGCATGTCCTCATGCGCCAGAAGCGAATCCAACCATGGGTGAACCAGATACAGAGACTTCATTCGAGTGAGATCCTGTCTCGTCCTGATTTCCACCGTCCCAAGTGCAATAGTGTCCACGCGATAGACACGACCCGTTCCTGCTTGATATGCTACAAGAGAGGGGAGCTCGAAGGCAATGCATGGGAGTGTCATTCGACTCTCAGCGAAGCGAGGCGTTAGAAGTTCGTTGAGACGGTCATATAACTTCAAGGCTGTGTCAAGGTCAAATGAAGGAGTATGCATCCCAGAGACCATAGCCTCCATCTCGGAGTCAGGAATAGGCGAAGGGAAGTGCGATGTCGCTGGTTCGTTGAACACCGTGATACGAGCTGGTAGACAACTATTGAAAGCACTGTGGTCCCCGACCCATGCAAGGCTACTCGCATCTCCAGATCTTGTGATGACGTGTGCGATTAGTCGTCCGAGAGAAGCTTCGCCTTCACCATAAATAACGGGCACGCCGATGGCCGAAAATATGCCAAGTAACGAATAAGCTGCATCCTCCACACGTGTCGTCTCCCGCGTCGAAGCAAGACACAGTTTCTCTCGAATGCTGTCGAGACCCGGACGAAGGGCCACCAACTGCTGTACAGAAATCCTGGTGACTTCCTCCATCTCTGCCATGATTTCCGGGCACTCCTTGTGGTTTGGGACATCTAGACCGTGATAGAGGGTCCAATCCTGAGTGTGAAACCGAACCACCTTGGCTGCAATGTATTCTTGAAGAGTCCAGGCACGAGTGTTCCAAATGCTTCGTGCAAGGGCACCAAGCGGGGATGAAGGGGAAACACCACAAAGGAATACAAGCATCATAGATGAATTCTGGTACCACCTGAACATGGCGACAAGGGATTCTTGAAGCACGGAGTGATCAGATTTATCGATACAACATGTGTCACTCCAAGCCCAGTTGAACCCGGAGTCCCGAGCGATCTTGCAAAACGTTTGTAACTTGCGGTGTGTTGGTGATTCTTCTAGATCATACACTGCTATGCGCACCACGTGCTGGAACAATGGTTCGTTGTCTTCCCATGTGTGGGACAGGACGACGTAACGGTAGTATTGTCGCACTTCTTCCTTAATCTGAGTATAATTGATGCGTGTTGTCATCGAGGATATAAGCCTTTTGAAGATCAGAAGGGACTCGAATGCGGACACCTGCTCGGCTCTATTGTGGAGACGGCCAGTGGCAGTGTTGATAAGCACGTGTGGTGAACAACGCAAGGTTCGTTGGACAGTTTTCCAGATGGCTGCTCGTGTTTTCGATGGGTTAATGTACATGTCAGCTTGCTCTATTGAACAATGTAAACAGGTTATATTTGTGATGACGATGAGGATGCAACTTACGCTGCACCACTGGGTCACCTGACTCAGTCATCTTCGAGAGCATTGTCTGAAATGCCTTAATCGCATTGTCGTAGTCGCCTCCGTAGTGTAAAGCTGTATGTTTTAGCTCGTATCCCCACGGGGAGGATGCATCAAGCTCAATCAGCTGATTATGATAAATTAATGAGATTGACCGGGATCTGGTAAATGAGTTGCACCTGGTTCGCGTCGTCTAGAGCCTGTTTCCAGAATCCAGTGATTAACGATGCCTTGCATCGTTTGACGAGAATAACTTCCGGGGAGGAGGAAATCAGGGACAGTGCATTAGAATAGTAGGAGATAGCGTCATTGCATCGCTGCGCATTTACTGCTGTGTCTCCGAGAGACTCTAACCTCTTGGATGAACGCTGCCTGAAATCTGACAGGGTGACACATAAAAGAATGTATTACACAGCATGCGCAGTCACTCACCGAGGGCCCATTCCAGATGTTCATCACGCCCACCTGGTTCAGCCTTTAGTTCAAGGAAACACTTGACCGCATCCTCTGTACGACCTGATGCATACAGGGCTTCACAAAGACATCGATGAACCATGATGGTGAAATCATCGAATTTCCATCCGGATATCTGTCGGCACATGTGAGGTTACGTTACAACCCATCTTCCAAGAAACTCACGAATGAGATCGTAGGGAGAGGTGAACCGGCGTAGTGTCGCATTCGCGCTTGTGCATGCTCGAACGACTGTATTGCACCCTCCCAGTCGTTGCTCTCCATCTGGGAGTTTCCAAGCAGAAGATGCATGTACGCCTTTTGAAACCGTTAGTGGCGATATTCGCTGCGTGATAGCAGGTTGAACACGTGCCTGGACTGTATGGCATACATCATTGAAGCGGACCGTAGCTATGAGATCGTCTACGCGCGATAACGCATCGGGGTGGTCTCCGGCCATGAACACGATGATCGCCTAAAAGACATGAGCACTACGAGGGCAACAACGACTGCTGCAAACCTTGATTAGGAGGAGAAAGGAAACGTGAGATGAATACTCGAATGCGATGTCGCAGGCCCGATAAGCCTTGTCCCTTTCACCCTTTCCAACGTGGGCTACACTCTTGGCAATGAATGCGGTGACGGACGGCTTGATATTATTAGCCTTGGTACAAATGAACGTCAGTGTCAAACGGCGTGAGAGGAATAAGTACCGCCTCCGCATCTTGGAGCGCTGGGTCCCAAAGTCGGAGACGAGCCCGGATGAGAGCTCTGCTAGCGAGTAGATTGGAAGTTGGACTCTCAGATGCGGTGATTTCTGCGGTCAACAGCCGGTCCACGTTTTCGAGTTGATCATGCTTCCATGATGCAAGTACAGCTTCGTCGATTTCGAGGCCAGGTTCCTGAAGAGTAGGGCGTAGATGAGACGATGGCGGGACAGCGTCGTTGAGCTGGGTGGCAGGTTCCTGGGAAGTGATGGGTGGACTAGACAATGAGATGGGATGCTAAAAAAGGTTTTCAGTCCAGACATGTGATGATACAACGAGACATGACACTCACGATCTTACGAGGTAGACTTTGCAGGATAATTTTGCTGTCCCTGCTACCGATTGCGAGAAACCGGTCGTCTGGAGAGAATGCGATAGAAAGTATGCCATTAGTGTGTTTGACGAGAGCGAGCTGGTTATGTGTTGCCGTGTCCCAAAACCACACCGTGCGATCAGCTGCAAATGCAATGGACGTTCCGTGGTTTGATAGGGCAATGCACGAATAGTACTTGTTACTGGGGACCAGCCATTCTGCGACCATTGACCCGCTAGACGCGTCATATTCGTGGATTGTAGACATGGATACGCAAATGATATGGTCGTTGAACCAGACGAAGCCTTGATTGTGACATAGTGCTACTTTCATGTTTATCATGACAAGCAAATGGCCATCTGTGCCGTCGTAGACTTGGATAGAATCACGACCGACGACTGCGATGCGATCGCCTTGTGGAGAGTACTTTGCGGTTCCGAAGAAACTCGTGAGTTGAAATATTTGTACTTGTTTTCTTGACTGAAAGTCCCAAACAACGGTTTTCCGGTGTGAACCCTCGACGAGTCTTTTCGAGTCGGGCGAGAAATCGACGGTAGCAAAACAGCTATCGTTGTGCTTGAAGACTTGTTGGTACGTCTTTGCATTCCACACGAAGATGCCCTCCCTCGGTGTCCCAGCTGCGATCCAATTGCCGTCTTGAGAGATAACAATATTGGTCGCCCAGCCCGCCCTCATGCTTGCCATTTGGGTGCCATCGCGAGTTCGCCACACTCCAACATAGTGGACGTCGCCACTCACGACAAACTCGCCATCTGGTGAGAATGCTACTGCCCATACCTCACGACCCACATCGATTTCAATGGGCTTTGACTCTATTTTCTCCCTGGTCAGCACAAGTCCCTCTGTCTTATCAACACGCACCAGTCATGCTCGGCTGAGGAGTGGTCAAAGTCAAAGGAGCAAGGTCATGCTGTATACACGTTGTCCCTTACACATGTACTGCCACCCCGTGCTTGACTTTACGTCTTTCGTGGCCTCTTGCATGCCCATGATAAAGAGTGGGATAATGTGAGGCGTCATATGAGTGTGATGAAGCAATCAGGCAACGGTACTACGAGTAAACCGACAATTTCGCAAAGCGCTGTACAGTCGACTACCTCATAATGCATATCACTATAATGCATAATTTTCATATTGCATTGGATTTTCGGGATCCCACTCTGGTACAGTGTAAAATATGGGCATAATGCATAATGCATTGTGCATAGCCCTGGGTGGGCGATTATGCAGTATGGCGGGTGGTCAAACAGAGGTGGCGCACAACTTTGGCACGGAGTCGGAGTGAACCTATTTGCTAAAAAAAATACTTCACAACTTCCGTATTTGTTTGTTTTTCGTTGGGAAGAGCTCCGACCCCAACAAATGACTCTAGATTGTTTTCAAGACACTCTAATCAACATCTCGGATGTTTCTGCTCCCTCTCACCCTCAGATCCATCCCTCCGTGCCCACCCTCCAGCTCCCTCTAGATGCGTCGCATCCATCCCCGGCACAATCCGCCACATCGCCAACGCTCTCCTACGCCTCGTTCCTCTCCCTGATGCCGATGAACCATGCTGTGTCCAAGTCTGAAGGGGACGAATTCCAGCCGATCGCCAGCTATAACAGCGATTGGAGTGTGTCGTCGCCCTGTGCGGATCAATCCATTCCTCGACTTTGAGCGGGGGCGAGAGCGAGGGGAGCGAGGTGCTCGCGTCTGAGGTTGGGGGGTCGGTATACGTTGTGCGAGCGGGCACTAGTGTGGGTATTACTTTTGTTATCGTACTTAGCTGGTGTAATGATATTTTTGACGTCACGATGTCACAATGTGTGACATATCCCCTACTGCATACCCATCATACTGCATACGTTTTTTCTTCTCCCGACGGTATGCATTATGAGGTAGTCGACTGTAATACCTCGAAGTTGACGCCTGCGTGGTACGGAATGCCGAGTTCCCAATTGAACCAAACCCTAACCCCAGAACATGGTTGCTTGTGAGAGAGTGAACGTGTCACGTCCCAAGTTGCAACTTGAACTTGAAAGCTTGACCGTTGACGTGTAACGACGAAGTCTACTCTAGATGCTGGACTTTTGTTACTGATCTATCCAGTCCTCGGTGGGTCGTCGACCTCCGGTTCGATAGCCCACCCTGATCTCCAACCCCTCATCGCGCGTGCCGACGCTCTGCTTTCCGCTGGCCAGTTCAGAGATGCCGCCAGGACGTATACGGACCATATCCCTCTCTCCGGGCGACTACCTCCTCCTATACAAACGCGCCACCGCTTATTTTTCCCTCAGCAGACATGCCAGCGCTTTGGACGACTTTTCCAAAGTGCTCGAGCTCACCTCTGGCGGATTCGATCGCGCCCTCATGAGGATGGCGAAGATATACACCAAGGACGGCGATTTCACGCAAGCACCCTGGACGCATACGCATCCAAGGTTCCCGGTAGTCCTGCTGTGGATGAGTCGATGGTACTTTTTTCTTGTCTGCGCTCGGGCGCTGGTGGACTGGCCTATATGCGCGATTTTGGATGCGTAGCCGCATCATTGGAACATCTGCGAGTAAGAATGCCCGTTTGCGTTCGTAAGTCCTTTGATACCAGAGAGGGTTCTCAAACACTTCTTGATAGGTGCGATGAGATGGAACTAGGGACATGAACGTTCAACAATCACATTTCATTGCGCGCAGCCCCGTTGCCTTCTCGCTTATATGGACGCTAAAATGGTCAAGCCATCGCTTGAACAGCTATTCGAATTACAACACCACTCCTGTCAACGCGCAGAACCTCCATCACATTTGCATGTGATCGCACGGTGTCGTCTTGGGACACGGTGACATATACCCTGCTCGCTCTCACCGAACACACTCATTGCATACGATCTCGCATTCATTTCCAGCTGACGGTATCCCGGAATCGATGGCGAGGACGAGAAAGACGGGAAACTTGGCCTCCGGACTCTACCCCGTAACATCATGAGTATCCTCGTATCTCGTCGTATCAACTGAGCCAAGTCGTGCGAAATCTCGAGCGTCCAAGTACTTAGGGGCGGCACCTCAAATGTATATTTGCCCTCGCAGATCTGTGTTGGCGCGTTGGCGCCACCTTGGCCAGTTTCGCCAGCTGTCCTCACTGTCCAAGGTTTTACTGTCTACGTATCTACGCTGGTGGTGTCGATGCCCCCACATATCCGTCCCTAACCAACTTTCCAGCGCTCGTGCAAATACTTCGAGAACTCCTGCATGCTGAGCGAACGTCCGACACGGCGACAGCATACGCCGACTACTTGAACCCATAGATGGGATTTGGCAGTGTGGCGACTCCTGGTCATATGGTATGGGAACATGGAAAGATGAAACCGCTTGAGTAGTAGTCATGGGTGTAGTCTGGCATGCTTTGGGATGATTACGCCACTTCGAATCGAGTTGAAATGGAATTGAAATATTGTCCCAGATCTATGAAACGGACGCTGACATTACCAAAGGAATGTCATGTTCGGTGTGAAACACGTCTTTAGTTATACATGGCAAACCGTTGGGCTCATTCGAGAACTGAGGACCCGTCCATCGGGACTAAACTCCGGGCCGACCCTACGAAATGGTTAGCTTACACTCGGGCTTCAAAGCTTCAAAGACACGCATAACTGTGATGCGATGAGCATCGGCAGCCCCTCATCATCCTACTCTGGTGAGTCGTGTGATCCAGTGGTGCAGTGTAAGTTGCATCCTTGTCGTCATGGCAAACATAACCTCTTCACATTATTTGACAGAGCAAGCTGACAAGTACATTAACCCATCGAAAACACAAGCAGCCATCCGCAAAACTGTTCAACGAACCTTGCGTCACTTGCCACACGTGCTCATCAACACTGCCACCGGCGAACTCTGCAATAGAGCCAAGCAAGCATCCGCATTCGAGTCCCTTCCAATCTTCAAAGAGCTTATATCCTCAATGACAACCTCCATCGATGACACCCGGATTGAGGAAGAAGTGCAACAGTACTACCGTTACGTCGTCCTGTCTCACAAATGGGAAGACAACGAACCGTTATTCCAGGACGTGGTGCATGTAGCAGTGTATGATCTAAAAGCATCACTGACGCACGACAAGCTGCAAACATTTTGCAAGATTTCCCAGGATTCGGGGTTCAACTGGGCTTGGAGTGATACATGTTGTATCGATAAAAGTGATCACTCCGTACTTCAAGAATCACTTGTCGCCATGTTCAGGTGGTACCAGGATTCTGCCATGATGCTCGTATTCCTTCGCGGTGTTCTTCCTTCATCCCCGCGCGGTGCCCTTGCTGGAAGCACTTGGAACACTCGAGCCTGGACTCTTCAAGAATACATTGCGGCCAAGGTGGTTCAGTTTTACACTCAAGAATGGACCCTCTATCGTGATCTAGACGTTCCAAACCACAAAGAGTGCCCGGAAATCATAGCAGAGATGGAGGAAGTCACCAACATTTCTGCACAGCAGTTGACGACGCTTCGTCCGGGTCTGGGGAGCATTCGAGAGAAATTGTGTCTTGCTTCGACGCAGGAGACGACGCGAGTGGAAGATGCAGCCTATTCGTTGCTTGGTATTTTTTCGGCCATCGGCGTGCCTGTCATTTATGGTGAAGGGGAAGCTTCTCTGGGACGACTAATCGCAAACATTATCACAAGATCTGGAGATGCAAGTGGCCTTGCATGGGTTGGGGACCACAGTGCTTTTAACAGTTGTCTACCAGCTCGTATTACGGTGTTCAACAAACCGGCGACATCACACCTCCCGTCCCCCATTCCTGACTCCGAGATGGAGGTCATGGTCACTGGGATGCATACTTCTTTCGACCATCACACGGCATTGAAGCTATATGACCGTCTGAACGAACTTTCAATACCTCGCTTCGCTGAGAGTCGAATGACACTCCCATGCATTGCCTTCAAGCTCCCCTCCCTTTTAGGATATCGAGCAGGGACAGGTCGTGTCTATCGCGCGGACACTGTTGAATTTGGAATGGTGGAAATCAGGACGAGACAGGACCTCACTCGGATGAAGCATCTTTATCTCGTTCACCCATGGTTGGATTCTCTTCTGGCGCACGAAGACATGCACAGAAGCATGGTAGGGGACGACGATCTGCCTCCATTCTCGCCGACGTCGGACAACGGGGAGGTCTACGACATGTACGACGACCTATCC
>JBBPTB010000951.1:0-12269 GCA_038093875.1 Boletus tylopilopsis
AATAAAATAAAACAAGGAAAGAGCTGTGAAATTCTGGTCGATTCAAATGGTGTGGTAAAGAACGAGTGGAAACGAGCAACGTCTCTGGGTCGACGTATCCATTCCTCTCCCCATCATCACTTTCGTTTTTCGCAACACTCCTTCCTCCTCCCCCATACCATGGCCCGCGCACGCCACCACGATCCTTATGGCCAGGTGCCGCCGCCGCAGCAGCACGGGCTCGTGCCAGATTACCCGCCCGTCCCCGTCAATCACAACCAATACAACGACTATGACACCCAGTGGGACAACAAGTCTGCCCATTCTATGCAGAGCAGCTTTCATGGCTCGCAGGCACATCTCAACCCCGAATACAACATGAGCCGTCCAAACCTTCATTATCAAGCTTCTCCGCCCGCCAACTACAACGCCTATCAGCCGAATTACCCTCCCGTGCCAGTGCAACCACCACATATGGTTAGGGAGATGAGCATTGGTTATTCTGTCGCAAGGGAAAAGCTCATGAAACGCCGCTCCCTCCGTCAAGTCGAGCTTCAGAACGGTAATTTAGTGCTGGATGTCCACGTCCCTAGTCACATCGTTCCCAAGTCTTTGTCCAATCTCGAGGAAATGACAAAAATGAGGTACACCGCCGCTACATGTGACCCAGATGACTTCATGCGCAAAAAATATTCCTTGCGTCCCTATCTATACGGCCGTCACACGGAGCTTTTCATTGTCATGACCATGTACAACGAAGATGAAGTGTTGTTTGTCAAGACTATGAATGCGTATGCTTCATTTCCCCTTCAGTGATATCACTCTCATCTTCCTTCAGAGTTATCAAGAACATTGCACACCTTTGCAGCAGGTCCCGTTCCAAGACCTGGGGTCCCGATGGCTGGAAGAAAGTTGTCGTTTGCATTGTCTCTGACGGACGCAGCAAGATCAACAAGCGTACCTTGCAAGTTCTGACACTAGTACAGTACCCGCACCTCTTTATCATCCTCTGTGTCATTGAACGCGACCTAGATGGGCTGTTACCAGGAAGGAATTGCAAAGGACTCTGTAGCAGGCAAAGACGTAACAGCACACATCTTCGAGTAAGTTGCTTGTTCACGTTACCTCGTCATCCATACGTAACCCATTCTGATTCTAGATATACCACGAATGTAGTCGTGACAGAGACCGGCGAAGTTTCGTCCGGTTCTTGCCCTGTCCAGATTCTATTTTGCTTGAAGGAACAAAATAAGAAAAAGTTGAACAGTCACCGATGGTTCTTCAATGCTTTTGGTCCTTTGATCAACCCTAATGGTACGTGGAAATCACAACAAGCACGGCGCCATTTTTCTCTAAGTCAAATTGCTGTCAGTTTGCGTACTCCTAGATGTGGGAACAAAGCCGACCGGTACTTCGATCTATGACCTCTGGAAATGTGAGTGACATCGCAGTTCTACTACGCTTATTATTGAGTCCCATGCAGGTTTTGATTCGCACTCCAATGTTGGAGGAGCATGTGGAGAGTAAGTCGCTCGTCGCATATTAGACCTATCTTTGATGGAATCATATTTCTAGGATTTGTGTTGATACAGGCAGGGGTTGCTCGCTGCTGCTCACTAGCCCTTTGGCAGCCTCGCAGAACTTCGAGGTACAGCCTCCTCTTCACTCTCTACTTAATCGCCTGACAGACGTACCCAGTATAAAATGTCCAATATTCTCGACAAACCACTTGAAGTATGGTGAACTTTATCTGATTTGCTCAGCTAACTCCTGTGGTAGAGTGTCTTCGGATATATCAGTGTGCTGCCGGGTGCTTTCAGCGCATACAGATATAAAGCTCTTCTCAATGGACCCAATGGTAAGGGTCCACTCGCGTCATACTTCAAGGGCGAGGCGATGCATGGCGGAGGTGCCGTTAGTGCTGGGCTCTTCGGTCAGAATGCTTTGATGCTGTTCTTACGACGCATATTAACATGACTGTCAGAGCGCAACATGTATCTCGCTGAAGACCGTATCTTGTGCTTCGAAATCGTCACGAAGAAGCGTGAGGGTTGGATGTGAGTATGTTTGACTCTCGGTCGATATAGAAACTTAGGCTTCGTAGATTGAAATACGTAAAGAGCGCCAAGGCATCTACTGACGTGCCCACAACAGTTAGTCCAACCCTCGCAATTCAACATTTTTCTGATGTCTCTTCGCAGGTGCCTGAATTCATCTCGCAGCGTCGTAGATGGTTGAATGGATCACTTTTCGCTTCAATTCACTCGACGATGTTCTTCTACAAAATTTGGACATCGGGCCAGAATCCCATCCGAATGCTCGTCCTGCAGGTACTCAAACTTTCGCGTTGCAACATTAACAAGTAACCAATTGCACGTCGCCAGATTGAATTCATCTACAACGCTGTTCAGCTTCTTTTCACCTGGACCGCTCTTGCCAATTTTTACCTTGCATTTTTCTTCGTGAGTATTCACAATTACCATTGCATTCGAAGCATTGAGCAGAGATTAGTTGGTTTCATCTGCGACAGCCCCTGGCCAGAATAATGCCTTCAACTTTCTGAGCTCGGGAGTTGGTCAAATTATATTTGAGGTGTTCTTGAAGGTCGGCATTTGATGTCGGCATTATAGTTCGAAGATTCTAACAACCTCCAAGCTATACATTGCCCTCCTCTTTGTTACGACAGTATGTTCCCTTGGAAATCGGCCTCAGGTTCGTTTATATACATTCTTGACAACATGGAGCTAATGTATGCCTGCAGGGATCAAAATGGATCTATGCACTCGCCATGATCCTCTTTGGCTTATGCAACGTCATCACATTGTGGTGTGCCGGATACACGGTTTACCTTGCCGTGCCTCACTCCGTCGCTGGCTGGAAAAGCATTCCAAAGTATGTACACGCTGACACTACTTAGTTTTGCTTGCTCAACGTTCAAAGTCTGGTGGCCACCAATCAAGCATTCCGTGAGATCGTGATTTCCCTGGCAGCAACTTATGGCCTCTACTTTGTTTCTTCGTTTATGCATCTCGAGCCGTGGCACATGTTCACCTCATTCATCCAGTATATGTTCCTTTTGCCCAGCTGTAAGTTAGTTTCCGTTGGTTGTACATTCAAAAACACTGACTCGGTGGTGCAAAGATGTGAATATCCTAAGTGAGTGGTGTCGTAACTAGTTCCGTCGAAATATTCATCCTTGCAATGTTCATTAGTGATGTATGCCATGTGTAACTTGCACGATGTCACATGGTATGAATTTCCTTCTTGATTCCAAAAGGGTGCTTATGCCGCACAAGGGGTACCAAGGGTGACAATACCACCCCAAAGGATCTGGGTGGCGCAAAGAAGATTAAAGCCGATGATGGTAAAGTGATGATGGAAGTTGAAATCCCTACCGCCCGTGAAGACGTTGATCAATTGTGGGCCGCTTCACGTGCTGCCCTAAAAGCGAAGGCCCCGGAGGCCAAGCAACACCGTGATGCAGCTACCAAACAGTCCGACCATGATCGCAACAGCCGTACGAATGTGGTGCTTACTTGGGTTGCTACCAACATGTAAGCATTGTATATTTCGTGCTACCTCACTCTAATGAATATGTAATCAGGGTCATGATCCTTGTTTTCACATCCTCCGCGTTTTTGAATTGGGTGGATCAGCATGTGGAAAAGACGCAGTCGTCCAATTTCAACCCATACCTCAGCTTCCTGTTCTTCGCTCTGTAAGTTTCCGCAATACCCACTGACTCATAGTACTGACATTGCCTCGCAGTGCTGGGCTGTCTGCGGTCCGCTTTATGGGTTCCTTGCTCTACCTAATATTTAGATTTTTCGGGTTTTGAAGAGGGTATCGTGGAATTCCAGTCATTCTTGATGAATTCGATCCTTCGTTACATGATACTGCGTACCATGTACACTTACCCCCCTGGAACCTGTTCCCGATTGGGTCTGATACCTCCCTCTCTTTTTATGTTGTAATGTTCAGTTACTACATGTTAGTGTTTTGAAACAGTTGTCAATAGGATACTTCTCAGACACATGTTTCAAGCTGTGTTCTTGCACTCCATCAGGCTTCCTTGTCTCGTAGCGTGTAGGGTGCATACTTTGTGGACAACGGAGTCGTGTAAAGCAATGCGTTTGCATATCAAGATAGTGCGTGATGCGAGGGGAGGGAAAGAAAGCCGCGGGAAGGTGCGTACACTTCACTCCGTAGCACTACGAACCTGAAGTACCATACGCAATACCTCCCTCTCTACCCCACAGACACGGTCCACCGTTCTCGCATCGCAGCACTCGTGGGGGAAAGCAAGTGCTGTCAGTTAATTACCGAGTACATCGCGTCCCCATGAAAGCTGCATGGCAACATCAAGTAGAAAAAAAAAGCCTTGTGCATTCATGAAACCCATCTAATGATGTCCGAAGTTCCTAACCAGAACGGTCTGAGATTTGCTGGGAGATCAAAACCAGATGGTATTCTTTTTTCATCGAAGCGCACACCGTTCTCTAGCAAAGCGATGATCAATCGCGGGATAGCAGCAGCAGTGCCGTTGAGAGTGTGTGCAAAGGGGATGGGTGCTTGCGTCTGGTTGGACGGCGAAGAACGCCGTCTATATCGAATATGAAGACGTCGTGCCTGGTAGTCCGTGCAATTGGAAGCTGAAGAAATTTCGCCCCAGGTACCTCTCCCAGGCATCCACGCTTCCATGTCATACTTCCTATATGCGCTTGCACCAAGCTCCTCTGTGGGCATATCCAAGACGCTGAGGACACAAGTGAGCATAGAAACAACTATCAAACAAGCTCTGATAGGCTGCCTTACCGGAATGGGATGTTCAGGCCCTCGAAAATTTCAACCTGAATCTTCCGAATTTCTTCCAGGAAATGTGCACTTGAGTCCTCCTCGCACACGAGAAAAAGCTCGACTTTGGAAAATTGGTGGACGCGATATAGGCCACGAGTATCAGCGCCGCGAGAACCAGCCTCGGCTCTAAATGAACGACCTAGTCCGACCATTTTCACGGGCAGGGCGTTCTCGGCAAATATTTTGTTTGCGAAGATCCCGGCCAGAGGGATTTCAGCGGTACCTGAGAGTACAAGCTCGGGTGTTGAGTCAGCAACGCGATAAGTTTGAGAGGCAGGGTGGTCGGAATTGTAGTCTCTAGGTTGGAATCCGCACCGCAGGGCTATGTCTTCGCGAACCACGTCAGGAGTCATAACGAACTGAAAGCCATGTTTCAGTGCGATAGATATCGCGTAGTTGGTGAGAGCATTCTCAAGTGAAGCCGCTTCTTTGAACAAGTAGTACCACGAAGACCCTGTGACAACCGCGGCAGCCTCAAAATCGAACAACCCTAGTGCGCGGCCAACAGGAACGTGATCGCGTTCCGGATCGGGCGGTATGACAGGAGGGCCATGAGTAGACAAAACAACGGAGGCATCCTCGGGGCCAATGGGAACTTCTGGATGCGTGTCGTTTGGTAGATGCAACGCGAGTCCCAAAAGTGTCTCCTCCACGGCAGCTAATTTCTCCTCGAGCGACATGATTTCGGCTTTCACTGCTTTTGCTTCGTCAACTACGACCTGCTTTTCCATCGGATCCTTGATGGCACGGATACGGTCGCCGAGAAGGGATTGTGTGTTCCGCTTAAAGTCGAGCTTGCCAGAAAGCTCCTTTTGCTCCGCATAAGAACGAGCGATAGACTTCAACGCACCGACTGGCAAGGGAAACTTGCGGTTAAAAGCATTGTGTGACTTGTAAACTATAGACTCTGATATATCGCGATAGTTGAGCCTGGGTTTTGGAAGGACGGCACTGATCGACGGAGCATTCGTGGCAGTCTTCGAAGCGAGCCTCTTGGTAGTAGTCCCTTTGACAGAGATTCAGTATTCAGAGGGGCAAAAGGAAGAGTGAAATACCTAGGCTGAACACGGAGCTGGAGCGACGCTGGCAGACGCGAGCAGGGATGGAAGTCATTTGGCACCTAAAACGCGCCGTGTCACACTTGTCACACCACCTACCAGGCGCGTCGCGCATCGAAGTCCTACTTCCATTACCATGGCCTCGACCTCAGCAAAAGGGAAGGCACCAGCGAACGGTACGAGCACTACCGCTTACGAGCTTCCCTGGTCGGTGTCTTCGCATGTGCAGAACGAAGCAGTCTTCATCCTTGTCCAGGGTTGAAAAATACCGGCCAAAAACATTGGACGACGTCGTTGGCAATGCCGATACAATCGAGCGCTTGAAAGTGATAGCAAGAGATGGAAACTGTCCGCACATAATTATTTCGGTAGATTCACACTTGACGCTCGCGCGAACCACGCACTAAATCTTCGCCAACAGGGCCTCCCGGGTATTGGTAAAACAACCAGTATCCATTGCCTGGCACATCAACTACTCGGAGACGCGTATAAAGAAGGCGTACTAGAGCTGAATGCCTCCGACGAAAGGTTTGTTCGTGATCATTTACGGTGACATTGCCTCACAGTTCCTCGATAGAGGTATTGATGTTGTACGGAACAAAATAAAGGCATTCGCACAGAAGAAAGTGACACTCTCACCCGGAAGACATAAAATTGTAATACTTGACGAAGCTGATAGGTCAGTACGACGATTCCTAAGAGATGACTCTGACCCCAGTTATAGCATGACGGCAGGTGCTCAACAAGCACTCCGCAGAACGATGGAAATATATTCCAATACTACGCGTTTCTGTCTGGCATGTAACATGTCCAGCAAAATCATAGAACCCATACAGAGTCGTTGTGCCATCCTACGTTACGCCAAGCTAAGGGACACAGAGATATTGAAACGCTTGCTCGAGATCTGTGACATGGAAAAGGTGATGTGAGCCTTCTTTTTTCTCGATGGCATGTATTTACTGTCGGAAGAATAGGTCGAATACAACGACGACGGCCTAACTGCACTCATATTCACGAGTGAGGGCGACATGCGACAAGCCGTCAACAACCTACAATCCACGCAT
Source organism: Boletus tylopilopsis (assembly GCA_038093875.1). NCBI lineage: Eukaryota > Fungi > Basidiomycota > Agaricomycetes > Boletales > Boletaceae > Boletus > Boletus tylopilopsis. Next base: position 6,959 of record JBBPTB010000951.1, read on the forward strand.
TCTGGCTTTGGCTTTGTGTCGGGCGAGAACGTATTCAAAGTTTGTGACCAACCGCACCCGGTGATAGTACAAAATATCATCCGTGCGTGCATCAAGGGTGACATCGACAGTGCGATGGAAAGATTAAACGAGCTCTGGGGACAAGGGTATAGCGCAGTGGACATAGTTGTCACGATATTCAGAGTGACAAAGACTTTTGACGAGTACGTCCAGTAAAATATTGCAGAATTATGATTGATTCCTTTCATCAGACTCCCAGAATATACCAAGCTGGAGTACATCAAAGTGCGCATAATTTCCTCCGTGTCCCTCACAGCACTCAATTGGTTCAGGAAATTGGATTCACACATATGCGGATACTGGAGGGAGTTGGGACCATCATCCAGCTTGGTGGCCTTTTAGCTCGGTTGTGCAAACTTGTATGTCCCATCACTCGCCATGGAGGGAGATCGCTAATATGGTACACAGAACATGAATCCTGAGCTTTTCCAGCTATGAGACCCCCCGCAGCTGCCATTAGAATCTATTGGATCTCCCACCGCTTCCCTCGGACGAGTCGTTAGGTGGAAGCTGGGGGTCAGTGTTGGTTCTCTGCTCGTTAGCTATGTAGTTGGGTGTAGCAACACAGCCACACATCTACAATGTCAAGAGGTTCGATCATTCGACAGATAATTAGCCCTGCACCCCAAGATGCGGAAGAATTATTAGGAGAAATTGGTCTGGGCGATATCTCATCTCGTGAACAGGTCTACCGAGAGATTGATGCAAAGCTTTTATCACCCCCGGATACTCTGCCGGATCATTGGTTATCCACGTACCAGATGTATGGATCTATTGCCTCAGAATTCACCCAATTCATCCTTCTCGGTGCAGACACTGGAAACCCGAGCCCTACGTACCATCCTTGCTTTCGTTCGAGCCAGCGCCACCGCCTACGAGCTTGAGCTTTGTTCGTGCAGGTCTAGATGGTCGTGTCACAGGCTATGCGGAGGTGCGTTGTCGGCCACTTACTTGTTCGCAGGATTTGACAAGCCTAGACACCAAATCCCCGTGTTGCGACTGCCTTAACTTCGACGTCACTGGACCGTGCCCCAGGGGCAGTCGGTGCATTCGTTAGGGGAAAGTCGGGTTATGTTCCTTTTCAGCCGGGAGGACTCGACGAAGTATTACTTTCTACTCAAAGCGGCTCCTCCGAAGAATTGGTCAAAGGACTCAGGACCATTCCTCCAGGTTTCTCTAGGGGCCTTCAACTTGCGGGCGAAGAGTCTGAGGACGATGTCCTCACTTCTGTCGAAGAATCGCTAATGTCTGCAAGTGGTGAATTGGTACCCGTCTGGATACTTTTTCGCATATGTTCTGCGTAATCATTAAAAACTCTCAGGCTCAGGTGGTGCACGCTGCGGAAGAGCAAGAACCCGAAACCGAACCACGCAATGGCGGTCCCATTGCAGAGGTGGATGAACTCCTTCCGACTACTGTGGGAACCCATCACTAGAGTATCCGGATCATTTCTTACGTTTGGCGCAGAGATCACATCTACGGCCAGCGAAAACGCGTCGCATTCACCGTGCCAAGATTGCAAAGCGCGAATGGGCACATGTGGTGGATATTAACAGACCGATGACCAATTTCCACGAACTTGTTCCGGAGATGGCACACAAGGTTAGTTTTTGAAAGCTCCCAGTAATCGTGCCGGTGACGAACAGGGTCATTCAAGTATCCTTTCGAGTTGGATACTTTTCAGAAAGAAGCGGTGTATCACCTAGAGATGGGTGACTCTGTCTTCGTCGCTGCGCATACATCCGCTGGGAAAACTGTGGTTGCGGAGTACGCGATCGCGCTAGCGGAGAAACACATGACTAGGTACACTTGGACAGCACGTTTTGAATTTCCGGTCTTGAGCATGAATCACACAGAGCCATCTATACGTCACCTATCAAAGCACTGTCTAACCAAAAGTTCCGCGATTTCAAGCAAACGTTTTCTTCTTCTTCAGTTGGAATCTTGACCGGTGATGTACAGATCAATCCAGAAGCAAGTTGTTTGGTTATGACGACGGAGATTCTGCGCAGCATGCTCTATAAGGGTGCAGATCTCATTCGCGATGTGGAATTCGTAATATTTGATGAAGTGCACTACGTTAATGACGCAGAGGTGATGCATCTCATTTATGCTGCAGGGATCTCTTGTCTGATGAATGTGATTTTTCAGCGTGGTGTTGTATGGGAAGAAGTTATTATCATGCTGCCCGATCATATTAGCATCATTCTTCTATCTGCGACAGTACCGAATACCAAGGAATTCGCTGATTGGGTCGGGTATGCTTCCCATGCGTTTTTCTGCTGCGAAGTGACCTCATAGAGTCTAGGCGTACCAAAAAGAAGGACATCTACGTCATTTCAACAGCACAGCGACCGGTACCTCTGGAACATTACCTATATGCTGGCAGAGATATGTACAAGATCGTGAACGCACAACGAAGATGGATCCCCGAGGGGTAAATGTTCTCTTATGATGAAGCTTGGACGTGTTTCACTCATGGTTGTCCTCAGATACAAGGATGCAAGCGAAGCCTTGAAGAGGAAGCAGGACAAGGAGCGGGAAGCGGCTGGCTTACCTCCTGTGCAGAGGGTTGGTACGCGTGGTGCAACACCACGAGGACAACGAGGCGCTACCCCTGCACGTGGTGGCCAGCGAGGTGTCACTCCTAACAGATCTGCACTACGAGGTCGAGGCGGCGGGACTGCCCGTACTATCCATGCAGGTGCTGACAGAAACCTTTATGTCCGTCTTCTCGGCAACTTGCAGAAGAAGGGTCTCCTGCCCTTTGTCGTGTTCACCTTGTCAAAGAAGAGATGTGAGGAAAATGCTGCCACTCTGACAAATGCAGATCTCTGCACTTCGGTTGAGAAAAGCGAAGTCCACGTTGCAATGGAGAAGGCGTTGTCCCGCCTCAAGGGTTAGTTATGCGTGGTATATCAATGATGCGTGAATGAACCCCTTTCCAGGGTCGGACAAGAAGTTGCCCCAGATCAGTAAGATGCGCGACCTCCTCTCCCGTGGTATCGGAGTGCATCACGGAGGGTTGTTGCCAATTATCAAAGAAGTAAGCTGCCATTCCCCGGCGTCACAATTACCGATTTTTCCCCATCAGGTAGTCGAAATATTATTTGCTCGGGGATTGGTGAAGGTCTTATTTGCAACTGAAACGTTTGCGATGGTAAGGAGAAGGAGAGACCTTGGAATATCCGGTGACTGATAGGACGGGTATTTGCAGGGTGTTAACATGCCAGCGAGATGTGTAGTGTTCTCGAGCATTCGGAAGCATGACGGGCGCTCTTTCAGGGAAATCTTGCCTGGGGAGTACACACAAATGGCCGGTCGTGCTGGGCGTCGTGGTTTAGACACCACTGGTACGGTTGTTATCGTTGCAGGTGATGAGCTACCCGACGTATGAGTTGTCTTCTACATTTGACCCTTGTGCGTCCGTGAACTGACTGATGACCGATCTAGCAAACAACGCTGACCACAATGATTCTCGGAACTCCAGCAAAGCTTCAGTCACAGTTCCGCCTTACCTACAACATGATCCTCAATCTTTTGAGGGTAGAGGCACTCCGGGTAGAAGAGATGATTAAACGGAGCTTTTCAGAAAACGCTTCCCAGCGACTTCTGCCAGATCAACAGAAAGCAGTCGCTGAGGTGAGTGGCATGATTGCTCTTCGAAAGGAAAGCTGAATGTCCTGCAGCACGAGAGAAGTCTCCTCTCAATGCCAGAACTCCAGTGTGGCATTTGCTTGAGCGACATTGAACGTTATTACGATGTCCAAAATGCGCTGGTGAACTACAACAAACGGCTATTTTCGATGGCTGTTGGTGGCGCTTCTAATCAGAATATTCTTGCAAGTGGTCGAATAGTTATTTTAAGAGACTCGGTAAGTGTGCTTTGTAATCCGAGGAACGGTCAGTCTGATGAAGGTAATCGTGTCAGCATTTTTACCCTTTTTATGCAGGGATAGTGCTGAAACCTGATCTCCGGGAATCAGGAAGTGAGCGGAAATACTTTGTCCTAGCTCTTGTAGATCGGAGGCTAAAGGCCGATAAGCAAGGTTTCCCATCTTTGCGCGTGGTTGTTAATCGAGCTCACCAAAACTTTCACATAGATGCCAATGGGACCGTAGTCCCCCCTAGGTGGCCCCCTGTTCCCTCTGCGTTGAAGCCCGATCATGCCACGTATGAGGTCATTAGTATTAATTTGAGCAGCGTTTCTTTCATCACAAATAAGGCTGTCAAGGTAAGATGGTGCACTCGATTTTTTTTGGGAGAACGTTCATTACTTGGAGTATAGGTGGATGCTTTCGCGATCGTGGATAACCATAAAAAGACCGTTATTCTTGAGGCAACGTGCGCCCTGGAAAACGTAGTCATGGAATGGGCAAGAGGCGGCACGCTACTGGAGGTAGACTGGAGTCGCATGCGTACTCTCGAATTCCAGGAGATTCTTCGTGCTAGGAACGAAATTCGTGAGCGTCTCAAGACGTTTGGGTGCACTCTCTGCGAGAACTTTCATGATCATGTGAGACCAGTTCGGAATTAACTAATTTTATCTCTGAGCACAACCCAACAGTACGTTCACCTTCATGGCCATAGGGTTCTGCGGTCAAAAATAGCCACGTTGAAGGAAGCAATTTCTGAACAGAACTTGGAACTCATCCCGGAGTATGAGCAGAGGATTCAAGTTCTCAAAGAGCTTCATTTTATCAATGAAAATCAGACAGTTCAACTTAAAGGGCGAGTAGCTTGCGAGGTAGTTTTTCTTTCTCTTCATGCCACATGTGATATCAACTACCGCATGATAGATCAACTCGGTGAATGAACTTGTTCTCACTGAGCTTATCCTTGAGAATACGCTCGCAAACTATGAGCCCGAAGAAGTGGTTGCACTTCTTTCCTGCTTTGTCTTCCAAGAGAAAACAGAGGTCGAACCTATCATCCCTCCTAGATTGCAAGAGGCATTGACGGTAATTGGTGTAATTACCGATCGGGTCGGACGCATTCAGGACCGACATAAAGTCGCCGCGGAAGAGTTCAGGTCTACTCTGAAAACTGGACTCGTCGAGGTGGTATATGAATGGGCAAAGGGAATGGTGTGTAAACTTTGCCACCATCCATACCTGCTGAACGTCCCTCCGCCAGCCATTTGACCAGATTACCCTGCTGACTGATGTGGCGGAAGGGACCATCGTCAGGGTCATCACACGCTTGGACGAGACCTGCCGGGAGGTTCGAGATGCTGCGAGAGTGATTGGTG
>JBBPTB010000952.1:0-12269 GCA_038093875.1 Boletus tylopilopsis
CACCCTTAGCCCAGATGGTCTGTGCACCATTCTGGTATAGTATATAGACCCAGGGTACTAGCTAGAGATCGCTAAGCTAGTTCTATGCCTGTACTATTGCAATACTTGCTGCCCCCCAGGTGGGCCTCTGCAATACTACTTGCTTTGCTGGTGTACTGGTGCTAGGATGTCAAGACCTCATCCCTCTTGACCTCGCTTGCATTTCAAGCACTCCTCACTTGCCCCTTCGAGTCGAGCTCATTGTACTGTAGGTCACACCTTAGTTGGTCGTCGGCCATACTTTGTGTACAGGATGTGCACTCTGCTGGGCCTCTTGCTTGCAGTGCACAAGGTTTGCCTTCGGACTACTATTGATCCAACCTCCTCTTGACTAGCGTTTATTCTGCCTGGGCACATGCTTGCAGTAAGCGTAACATGGAGCTGTGATCAAAACTCCTCACCTCCACCCCATTGGATCCACTCATGCTGGAGTGCCTTAAACTCCTCAGCATGGACCATGATGAGGAAGCCCTCCCCACCCGCTACAACAATCCAGCTGACTGGGCCTATGTGGAAGGCGTCCTCTACTACAAGGGGCAGACTTACGTTCCAGACTCGGATCTCCGGAACCGCATTGTCAAGGAGTGTCACAAATCTGCTTTCTCAGGCCACAATGGTTATTTCCATACCATTGCTGCCCTGGAAAAAGACTACTGGTGGCCTGGAATGGCTACATTCACCCACAGGTTCATCAGCAGATGCGCTACCTGTCAGGTCAATAAGGTCCTGACCCACCTGACCGTTCCGGCCCTATCACCAATCCCCTCCATGGTGACCTGCCCTTTTCAACAACTTTCCATTGACCTCATCACTGGTCTTCCGATGAGCTCTGGGTACGACTCTGTCATGGTCGTGGTTGACCATGGGCTTAGTAAGGGGATCATTTTCCAACCTTGCATCAAAAGCATTGATGTGGCAGAGGTAGCACAACTCTTTTTCCACTCTGTCTTCAAGCAATTCAGACTCCACAATAAACTCATCTCAGATAGAGGACCACAATTCACATCTGCCTTTGCTTTGGAGCTCGCTCATCTCCTCAACTACAATGTCTCGCTCTCCACCACCTACCACCCTCAAATGGACAGAGAGATGGAACAGGTCAACCAGGAACTCGAAATGTACCTACAGATCTTCTGTGATAGTCTCCCACAGAAATGGTCTGAACACCTTACGGCTGCTGAGTTCCACCACAACTCCACCTGACATTCGGTGATGAAACAGACCCCATTCTTCCTCATGATGGGATATGAACCTCGGACATACCCCCTGTTAGGAAAGACATTCCTCCCCACTTTAGAACAACGCCTCGCCTTGCTTGAGAAGGGACGAGACGAAGTCCTGGCAGCCCATGATAAAGCAAGACAATATATGGCAGAAAGGATTTACTTGAAGTTTATACCTTGGAAAACCAGACAGAAGGTCTGGTTAGATTCCCACCACCTAAACCTACACTATCCTATGTGCAAACTTGTCCCTCGAAGGGAAGGACCCTTCGAGATTGTACAAGTACTTTCTCCGATCTCCTACCACCTCAAACTCCCTCCCACGTGGAAGATTCATGATGTGTTTCACGCCTCCCTGCTCAACCCATACAAAGAGACTGAGGAACATGGGCTGAACTTCCACCTGGAACCCCCTGATTTAATAGATGGTGAAGAGGAGTGGGAAGTAGAGAATATCTTGGCACACTGAGGATCACCTGCCCAAAGATCATATCTGGTCAAATGGAAGGGCTACTCTTCAGCAGAAAACACCTGGGAATCCACGCACAATTTGTGCCATTCAGTGGAACTGATACAAGATTATTGGGACCAATTGGTGGATAAGAACTGAATCCAAATGGTGGAACTACTGGGAGAGCTATAAGGCGCACCGACTGGTGGCAGGCTCCCCCCATCTCTCACCCTTGTATCATGACTGCCACCCACAACTTTGCCTCCCTGACTTTGATATGCAATGACCTGCCCAACATCTTGCCTGTTCGAATCAACCAACTTCCTGCCAAGTACAGACGGTATGCTGTCACTGCAATACTTGCTAACCCCCTTGTTCATTGAGGACTCTGAAATGACGTGGCCTTCATGGCTGACCAATCCCTCACGGCCTTCACCTCTGTCACCCAATCCCTCAATATCACCCTTAGAGTCCAAGAGGGATCTATGGGGAATTCCATTGAGCCCAACCCCCTTCACATTCTTGTCTGAACCACCCTCACTGATGCCCAGTGAAATTTGTCAGAGCACCTCCTGTCTGGAGGGATCATCCAGGCTCTCAACTGAGCCAACCCTCTCCTCTGCAGACCAGTCCTCCATCCTCTTGTATGATCCTTACCCCACCAATACCAGAGATTTTACCTTGATGACAACTCCTCCCCCTGGGATGATCCCTTCCACTCATGGGAAGGAAGCTCTGATGAGCTCAACCCACTCCCCACTATCCATACCAACAATCCCCTTGTGGCATCCGAAGCCGCATCACCCCCTCGTAGTGATTCCCCCATGTTACACTTGATTCAAGCGTAGCCCAGATATGGTCTAGGTTCAGAGGTTAGAGGAGTCCTGGAGTATGGAATGATGTAGGGTCAAGGGTTCAAGATGTTTAGAGGAGTTTAAACGTTGGAGGATCAGAGGTTCTGGAGACTTGGCCAGACGGGCACAAGTGTAGTTTGAAGGTTCAAAGAAGCATCCACTCAAATAGTAGAACAAGGACTAAGGAGGCAAGCAAGGAAGATAGTATTCTGGGAGCCCAAGCTGGGGCTCCAGTGAAGGGGATCCAGCGGTTTATATAGAATACAAGTAATTTGATGACTAAAGAAATGGAAGGTCAAAGAACAACAAAGAAGGGTCATGTGACTAGATGAGTCATCATGAAAGGAAAACAAGTCATCGAAGTCAATGCTGTGCATGGAATGTTCTGGAAGGAGTAAAGTATGATGACATGGCAAGTGGTGACTAAGAAGATAGAGTCAGGGGATGGGGTGAGTCATCATATGAAAAGAAAAGATAAGTCCCAAAAGTAGACATGGAGTGAATAAAACATAACATTACCCCCATACTAGGGTCAAAGTCTCTATGAAGACCACCCTAAAGCTCCCTCTTGTAGGGGTTGGGAGAACTGGTGATGGCTGCATTGTACATGTTGTCATAGTCACTGCTTGGTTCATAAGGGGGAGTAGGTTCTCTAGTGAAGACGGTCTGAGCAGGACTAGGTTCGGTGTGACAATGAGGACACATATGCCTGGTCCATCGTAGGGTCCAAGTGGGACCTCTGGAGGAAGATGAGGTGGGGGGGGATGGTTGGATGCTAGACGATGGGGATGGAACGGTGGAGTCTCCTTGACTTTGGTAAGCTTGTATTGCTATAGCTAGGGAAATGGGTCATGTCTCTGGGATGGGTACAGGTACAGGGATAGGGTTGGAGGGTGCTCGATGTGGGCAGGGAGGGGAGAGACAAGGACATCGGGGAGCAGACGAGTTTGCAGAGACCATGTGAGCGTAATGGAGAGGGCAGTGAGAAGGGATATGACTGGGAGCGAATTTCCCACAGTGTTGGCATTGGAAAAGATGGCAGTCTTGCTGGATGTGTCCGAGGTAGTGGCAAAGGTAGCATGTTTCTTTATACCGGGGGTGGCTGGTAGGAAGGGGAATAAGGCCAGTGGTGAACACAAAGTCCTTCTCAGTCAGATCAAGAGTGGGGAGGTCGTCATTGGACAAAGAAACGGGGGAGGGATACCTGGTGGATGGGTTCTGCTGTTCATGGGTCTCTCAGAGATAATGGTCAATGTTGATGAGGAAGGGGGTCATCTCAAGTTGGTGCATGGCAAGGAGTAACTCAGATATGAGGTTTGTCTTGATCTGCTCTAGGGCACTGCTAATGGTGCAGATACACACATTGGGGGTAGAGAAAGTAAGGTACACTTCGATATGAAGTGCCTGTATGAAGGCCTGTTTAAGAGAAAAGAGGGGGGAATTTTGATTGAGAAAGCTGTCTATGGTAGAGATCATTCAAGAATTGAGGAGGAGTTCCCTGAGCTGGGTGGTTTCGGCTTTGGTGGGTTCATTGGTGATCTGATGTGCGAAGTATGTAACATTGACTGCAGTGATGGGAGGGGGTGTGATGGTGGAGATTGCTGGAGAACAGGGGAGTGGTGCAGTGGTCCATCTGGATTCAGTGGTGGAGGTGGGGGACAAGGGATGAGAGGTTTTGGTGATGGAGGAGATGGTGGAAATAGAGGGCATGTTTCAGGTGGAGCGGGGGAGCATCTGGTGGGAGTTGTGGAGAGAGAAGTTTTTGGGGGAAATACGGAAGGGTGAAGTCTTTTGTAGTCATTGAGGACATCAGTGGCATGGGAGAGGTTCCGTTCTGGTTCCCAGGAGTCTTCTTCAGCAGAGTATCCTTTCCATTGGATTAGGAAGGAACAGGAGGATGGAGTTCCATGATGTCGTAAGACCTTTTCAATTTTGTATTCTTCCTCTCCCACAATAAGGTCAGGTGGGGGGGAAGGGAAGTTCAGGCTGTGGACATTATTTTCATGGTACGGCGATAACAGGGAGGTGTTATGCTTACTGTGAGCATGTGCCCGAGTGGAATAAATGCTAGTCGAGGAGAGGTTGGATCAATAGTCAGCCGAAGGCGAACCTTATGCACTGCGAGCTTAAGGCCCAGTGAAGTGCGCGTCCTGTGCACAAGATGAGGCCGACAACCAGCTAAGGTGTGACCTACGACGAGCTCGACTTGGTGGGCGAGCAATGAGCATGAAATGCAAGCGAGGTCAAGAGGGACGAAATCTTGACGTCCGAGCACCAGTACACCAGTAAACCAGGTAGTATTGCAGGGGCCCACCTAAGGGCAGCGTGGTGATGCAGTACACAGTGGCGTTGGCTACCACAAATGGCGTAGAACTAGCTTAAGGTCTCTAGCTAGTACTCTGGGGTTTATATACTATACCAGAATGGTGCACAGACCATCTGGGCTAAGGGCGTCCTCCTGAAGAGGAACAAAGGCCTTCCCACATTGGAAAGGGGGTGAAGGGCAATACCTGAATGGCGAGACGGCCATCAGGGCTAACAGGCTCCCGCTGTCAAGGAAGAGCAGAAATGGTAATGGCAACTAGCGGAGCATCAAAGAAGGCTTAGGTGAAACGTGAACCTAGCCTGACATAATGCCTATGATGGGAATACTCATCCATCAGGCGTACACAGCTGGATGGAGGGTCAAGAATGGTGCTCTGCAGCAAAGGGGAAATCTAGCTTATGGTACATGGGATCCACTGTCCAGGTGAGCGAGGGTCAGCGAGCGTGGTAGCAGCGGATCGGAACATATCGTGGCCACGATGGGAACTCCCATCCGTCGGGCGGTCATGGGTTGCCTGTAGCAACCAGGTGTCATATGGAGTCATGCCCCAGATCTAGGCATTGGGGGTGGCCGTGTCGCGAGGGCTAGGGTCCATGGTTACCCCTAGGGCCGAGGGTGTCTGAGGTTGCCCCTCCGGGCGTATCGCGAGTGTCGAGGGAACAAGGGTTACCCCTCGAGTATCCAGTTTAGCATCATAGCGGACATGTGGTAGTTTAACGTCATCCCGGACGTGAGTCAGAGAGCTGAGGGAACATGGTTACCCCTTGAAGCGACCAACAACCAAATAAATGATTGCGTCAGCCAACGAAGGCTGTCCTAGGTCGATACTCACAGGCTTAGACTTGAGACGAAGGGAGAACTGAGTCGGTAGACGTTGGTTGTAGGGAGAAAACCAAGAGGACAAGACTGAGGTCCTCTGGTGCTGCATTGGTCTTTATATACTACAGACTACTGTGCATGGACCAACTACTACGTATGGTAAGTGCCCATAAGAGGAAAGAAAGGTGAGTCACAATGACGTGTACTGTATCCAAGGTGAGTCAGGGTGACGTGGCAGGAGTCATGCGGTCCCGAGGATGAGTCATTGTGACGTGTCATGTCACGTGACTCGGAATGAGTCATGATGAGTCGAGATGGGTCTATGTGACGTCATATGTCACGTGACTGCGAAAGATAAGATCAAGAGATAAAGGAAAAAGAAAGGGGACGAACAAGGAAAGAAAATGAACGATCATAACACTACCCCCTCCTTATGGCCGAGTGTCCTCAATCGGCGACCATATCATCATCGGCAGTGTGGGGTAACTCCTGTGCGAGTTGGGAATCCCACATCGTATTCCATGCTTCATTAGCAGCTGCTTCATCCCATCCGGAGGCTGAGGGTTTGAACGTGTCCACTGTAGCGGATAGGGAAGGAGGTGGGGCGAACGAATACCGTTCCACGTAGATGATACCGTGCTGACCTAGATAAAATGCAAGGCCAGTGGACAAGGGAAGACGGTGTGATTGCCAGAGGTAGAAGATGATAATAATGGCGAAGAGGAAGGTGATAATTGTGATGGGAATTGCGAGTGCTAAGGGGGCGAAGATGGTGACCAGGATTAAGGAGAAACCGAAGAAGGCAACCGGGAGAAGAGGAGAAGAGGAAAGGGAGGCGACAGGGTAAGTCAGAACGGGAAGGGACCAGCTGGCGTATTGAGACTCCATTGGTGTGTTAAACGTCCTCTGTTTCTTCGAGGCGATTAAAAGGAAGGAGGTGAGCGGGCTTTTCTGGAATTGGAGCTCCGCAAAAGGCAAAGATATTGGCGAAATCAGCCTGAGTCATTTGGAGTCGACGGGGAGCCGAAGGGTGTGAGTCATGGAAGTCCTGAATAGCATCCAAGGCATGTGTCAGGTGAGAGACGGGTTCCCAGGTTCGTTCTGACTCATCGTAGCCCTTCCATTGCACGAGGTATTCGAAGCGTCGATTCTTCATTCGTGAGTCAACGATGGCTTCAACTTCGTACTCGGCATCGCGGTCTTCCGTTATTTCTACCGGACCAGGACGTTCAACGGGTTGTCCAGGAAGACGTTCCTTGTATGGCTTGACACGTGTAATGTTGACAACGGGATGAATCCGGAGAGATTTTGGGAGCAGTAGTCGAACCGCATTTGTTCCAACCATCTCTTTTACCGGATAGGGTCCTATCCATCGTTCCGTTAATTTCTTTGATGCACGTGTAAGATGCAAGTTTTCTGTGGCGAGCCACACCTTCTGCCCTTTGTGATATGGGTCAACCTCTCTTCGATGTTTGTCAGCTTGTTCTTTCATTTGACGTTGTGCCATCAGCAATGTTTCTTTGATTTGGTCAACAAAGGAGGCGGCTGCGGGTGCCCGTTCCTTCCGTGCTTCGAAACCCATTCGGGGTTCGTATTGCAGTGTAACTTGGAAAGGGGATTTCTTTGTTGATGTTTGCTGTTTGGTGTTGTAGGCGAATTGGGCGATAGGGAGCCATTCCACCCAATCATCTTGTCGCTCATTGACAAACATTCGAAGATACTGTTGGATGTCGCGATTCATTCGTTCCGTTTGTCCATCCGTTTGGGGATGATATGCGGTAGACAGGAGAGGTTTGATGCGTAATCTGTCACATACTTCCTTCATGACTTGTGAGGCGAATTGGGAACCTCTGTCAGAGACAATGGAATCTGGCAATCCGTGGTGTTTCCATATATGGGCAAGGTATAACTTCGCCGTTTGGAGTGCCGTGATGGATTTCTGACAGGGAACGATCTCCACCGCTTTGCTAAAACGGTCAACGACCACTAGGATACTGTCATATCCGTCAACCGGAGGTAAGTCCGTGGTGAAATCAACGGATACATCTTTCCATGGTCCCTCGGGTACGGGTAACGGTTGTAATGTCCCAGGGGTTTGCTGATTAGTCGGCTTCTGTCTGGCGCATTTATCACATGCTCCAACATAGGTTTCAATAGATATTGTCATTCCGGGCCACCAGTAAGAACGTTGTATCAGTTCCGTGGTTTTGGCAATACCCGGATGACCGGCGATAGGGGAATCGTGGTGTGCGGTGATCAGACGTTGTCGGAGATTCCGTGTGAGAGGAACAAAGAGTTGTCTTTTGTGTATGAGGAGCCCCTTTTGTTCCGTTATCCCATATGTGGATGTGAGATAGGAGAGATCTGATTGGGGAATTTTCTTCACTTCTTGTCGTATTTCATCCTCAAACTGATCCCCATCGGTGTGCAATGTTACTTGGCGTACATTTGTAGGTGAGATCATCACCATTCCTTTGTTGTCTTCTTCATGTTGTTGATGGTCTGTTCGGCGGGATAGTGCGTCCGCTTTGCCCATTGTGGTTCCCGGTTTGTGTATCCAGGTCATGTTAAATCTGGACAAGTACAATGCCCATCGGGCTTGTCGTCGAGACAGATCTTGTTGTTTCATGAAGTATTGGAGGTTGGCGTGATCATTCCATACTTCGAATGTATGCCGTGCACCTTCAAGATAGTGCCGCCAGATTTCCAATGCGTTGATGACGCTGAGCATTTCTTTGTCGGCAATTGGGTAATTTCGTTGTTCTGGCGTCATGGAGTGGCTGGCATATGCAACAGGGTGCCAATGTTCTCCTTTCTTGGTTGACAAGACAGCTCCCGTGGCGTAATCTGATGCATCTGTTTCCAGTTGGAATTCTGCTTGATCATCAGGGAAGGCGAGGATTGGTGCCGTCGTGAAGTGGTGTTTCAGTTGTTCAAAGGCTTGTTGGCATGCTTCTGACCAGACGAAAGGTACGTCCTTCTTCGTGAGGTCGTGTAGTGGTCGTGCGATTTGAGCGTACCCTTGGATGAAGCATCGATAAAAATTCGCCATTCCGAGGAATGATCGAACTTGTTTGACCGTGGACGGTGTAGGCCAGTTTTGGATGGCGGAAACTTTGGAAGGGTCCATTTTGATTCCATCGGGCGTAACGATCATACCCAAGAATTCAACTTCCCGTACGCAGAAGAAACATTTCTCCGGCTTAACAAATAGATCATGTTCGCGAAGGCGTCGAAGAACTTCCAGGACAATTTTGTCATGTTCGGCCTGGTTATCTGTCTTGGTGAAGATGAGGACATCGTCGATATAGACAACGACCACATCTGGCATATCCGCGAAGATCTCATTCATCATCGTCTGAAAGGTAGCGGGTGAATTGCAGAGGCCAAAGAACATCACGAGCGGTTCGAAAGATCCGCGATGGCACGTGAAAGCGGCTTTCCATTCATCTCCTTCCTTAATGCGGACGTTATTGTATCCCCATCGAAGGTCCATTTTGGTGAAAAGCTTGGCACCTTTGAGGCGATCAACGAGCTGGGAAATGAGAGGAAGGGGATAATTGTTCTTCACCGTGTGTTCATTCAGGTAGCGGTAATCCTGGACCATACGTTTCCGACCATCTTTCTTTGGTACGAAGAAGACGGGGGACGTCTGTGGGCTTTTACTTGGTCGGATATATCCCTTCTTCAATTGATCCTCTACGAAGGCGGATACCTCCTCTTGTTCTGTTACTGAGAGGGGAATGAGGCGTCCTTTCTTTGGTTGAAATGATTCCTTTAGATCAATTGCGTGATCCCAAGGTTTCCGTACGGGCATCCGTTCTGATGCATGTTTTGAAAACGTGGGAAGGAATTCGTGATATTCGAGTGGTATGAGTTCTTCTGGCGTCTTCTCCTTTGGCTTCTCTTTTTCATCCTTCTTTGCTTCTGCTTGGCGAAGAAGGAAGGAGCGGAGAGATTCCACTTCCTCTTTATGGATACATCGGAGGAAGGTGGATTTGTGACATCGATCAGTACACCGTGTCATTCGAACTGTTCCCGTCTTCCAATCGATATCAGGGTTGTGCTTCTTCAGCCACGAATGTCCGAGGATCATGGAGTTCTTTCCAAGATCCGTTACTTCAAGGTTGATTTGTTCTTTGTGACCGTCGAAAGAGATAATGAGGTCCGCGGAATGCGTGATGCTGCCGGCGGAATTCTTGGTTCCGTCAACGTTGTAGACAGGAATAGGACGGGGGAGTCGTCTCATGGGCACGTGGTGTCGTAGGGCCCATTGGCGATCGATGAAGGAGACGTTTGCTCCACTGTCCACAAGTGCTTCGGCATTTCGTTTATTGGCACCGAAAAACACCGTGATCGGTAGTTTTATCTCCTTTTTGGGATTCAGGGTACAAAGGCGAACTGCGGGTGGCTCCGTCTGTTCGTCATCATCTTCTTCGGTATCGATGAGACCTGGGATTTCTTCTTCTTCTTCTGTGACAGGTGATGATGTCGGGGTTGGAATAGAGGAATTAAGCACCGGTTTTACATCCCGGCCGAGCCTTTCGGGCCCCTCTGACGTGGATAACTTATCGATTGCATCATCATCGTCGGATGTGTCCTGCACAGAAAGAAGAGAATATCTGTTATTACTAGCGACATGAACACCCAGTTCGTTCATGCCACTGTGCCTTTTGACGCCTTCTTTTCAGTGTCAATAAGATCTGCGAAGTAAGCCTTCATTTCGTCGAAGTTCATACCTTGTATCGCACGCGGTTGTTCTGTGCGGGATTCTTCGGTGGTGGCGTTCCGGACCTTCCGTGATTTGCAATCACGGCGGTGTCCACCTCCGAGGAATTTGCATTCGGGGCAAGGATTCTTTGGCTTCTTGCAATCTTTTGCAGCATGCGGTCCTTTGCAATTGAAGCATCGAAGAGCGTTAATTTCCGCTGCCTCGGTGTTCTTGATGTGTTGCACGTGTGTGGGTTTCGTGAACATCTTGTATGCTTCCTGATTCTTTCCGATCCGATGGATATGTTGGATCAAAGAATTCAACTTGTTTTGTTGCGGGTTGCGTTGCATCGTGACGTGGTCCAGTAGGAGAGCATCTCCGCAGAGTCCCTGATGGAAAATCTCCTTCCTGATCTCCGTGGATATGTTGTTCTCCAGGAGCCAAATTGCTTCATCGTCGGCGATGTTCGCTTTGTACGCCAAATTTCTCCATTTGGCAAGGTACGTGTCAATGTCCGTATTATCGGACTGTCGGTATTTCGTGAGTTCATGTCGAGCCCAATCTGCTTGCAGCTGCGGGCGGAAGAGATTGACGATCGTCTCTTTCCAGGCGTCCCATGTGTTACGGGTATTGGTCCCTAGTGCCAGCTGTTGTAGCTCGACGTCTGCGAAATGTTCTCCTTTGGTTCCCTTCAATCGGGAAAGGAGAGCATACGCTCTATTCTTTACATTGGGAATAAATTCCGGTTTGAGATGCAAGCCGTCCGTCGGATCATAATCCGGATTTGAGGTGTTGAAGTGCTTTGGATTGGCATCCATCCAACACTGAAGCTTGATCCACCAATCTTCAAACTTGGCCTTGGATCCATCATAGGTTCCGGGGTCACAGAAGATTTCTATTTTGGACGTTGCAGGTCCACTTCCGTTTCCACTTCCGGATCCGTATCCTTGTTGGGTTTTTGCCCATGATGTAAGATCCAGTAACTCTCTTGTTCGTTGGTCAGCTGCTTGGCTTTCAGCGGCTGCTTGTTCCAACTTCTCTGATGCCCGTTCAAGCGCTTCTGTAAGGGCTTCTTTATCCTTTTCCGTCTGCTCTACCCTTGCTTGAAGGTTCTGCAGTATGGTTTGTGTCGCAATGAGCTCTGCTTCAAGATTGAGCCCAGACATAGTGATTCAGGTCACGAGGGGGTTTTCCTGATCAAAAACTTTCTATTTCTGCTGCTAACCCTATTTCCTAGAATGGAAACTTCTTCTGTTTAGCTAGCGTCTGCTTTGGACGAAGGTATGGGCGTAGGGTTGAGGGCTCTAATCGATTGAGACCTTTTTCCTCCTGTATGATTCGTCGATATCCCTTAAATGGTCTTTCGTTTGGGATCTCACGTGGATAAGGAGTCGGAGTGCGATGAAAAGGTACCGGGGTTGGTGACAGCACACGTTCCGGGGTAGGTATGTTGCCGATGCCGATAACGTCGTTGGGATCGAACTCAGACTCTAACTTAGGCGAAACGAACCCTCTTCTTTCTGCGTAAGACGGGTCGTTTGCGGTAGGGGCGATGGAGAAACGGGGTGAGACCGGCCTGCTCAGTAACGAATATCTGGCGAGCGGGGTGTCTAAGGGCAGAGGGGAGTAGTGGGGCGAGGTGTTGCGCTCGACGTTGTTCTCGTGCTCTAGCCAACTGCTCTCTGTGGTGATCTCGGCGTCTGTAGGAAAGGTATAGGAGGCCCAAGTACCGTCGTCGAAGGAGACGACCGAACCGAAGCGGTTGTGAAACGAGGGGAGAGAGTCGGATGAGGTGGAAGAGATGGTGGACACTGAGGGACACACGCGTTAACCAAGTCGTGATGGG
>JBBPTB010000953.1:0-12265 GCA_038093875.1 Boletus tylopilopsis
ATGTTCTGCATGCGATCGTCCCTATCTGTACAGAACGCCGCGCGGCGTCTGCATGCCCATGGTTGTGGCTGGAAGCTTCGTTGGGAGCTCAAAAGCCCATATCTCACTCCCGTCCCTCCTGTAACAGTTCCCCGCTCACCATGTCCGTATCAATTTTTCGAGCCTTTGGACAGACCGGTTCGTCGACGCCTTCGCCTCGTGGAGACACCCGGAAGAGAATGCCCATTCATCGGGGGACATACTCGTTCATCAACCGACAAAGTGGAACTGCAATGGAGATGGCCAGTGATCATACCATCGTAGGTTAGTCCTTCGTTCCCATTGACGTGTTCTGCACGTTCTCACAAGATATGACCTAGGGATGCCACCTAAAGATCTGGACACCCAGAAGGTTTGTAGTAGTGGTCATTGTCGGGTCATTCTCCGTCACTCAGCTGTCGGTGGCAGTGGGAAGTCCACCCGCTCGGAGCGGGCCACTCGATTCGCAACCTCAAATATGGCAAATATTTGTCCGTGAAATCCATAGCCAAGGAAGCACTAGTGGTGTCCAGCGACTTCCCAGTAGCATGGCACGTCAAGGAAGTGCACGTCCCTGAGGAGAACACTGCTTTCTACGAGTGAGTACATCCATGCGTACCTGTCAATGTACCGGCCACTTACTCAAGGCCACTAGAATACATTGGCCTGGGACAGAATTCCTCTTTGAGCTAGCAGAGTTTGGAAGTTCCGCTCCGAAGACGAAGGTCTGCAGCTTGTCAAACCTCCTGGGCGACAACATATCACTCATGCTGTGTATCCCCTAGGTACACATTTCGGAAGGTCAATTGCCTGCCGGCCAGCAACGTTGTCGATACTGGAAGGCAAACCGTATTCGACAAAGCTCGTTTTATCAGCCCTCCGCTGCCGCAACCCAGAATCAAGGAACCGGAATGGCTTCTGGTTTCTTTAGTTTCGCGGGTGAGCCTTGTCTTGAGTCATTGTGGTGACAAGCGATGATCGGTTCTCTTCTCTGACCCCAGAAAGGTGGAAATCACTAGCCCCGGAGAAGAAAGTGCAAATTGCACAGCAGCATCGACCGAGCAAATGATCTGAGGTGTTCCGATGCACACATCTCCCCCATTCTAGTATATGCAAGTTACCCGAGCTAATTCATGAAGGTTACGTTGTTCTGCGGACTGCAAGATTGTCGTCGTTGGGTCACCAGCACGAAGGATTCTGGCAGGTAGCCTAATAGCATTCCATAGCAGACACCGATGCGGATATGTTACCAATCCGAGTATGGTTCTCCAAAATTCTCTGATTCAAAGGGAGGTGGATAATTAACACAGGGAAGTATGCATGTTTGAACCGACAAGGCCCGGTGACTCTCGAGGTACGAAACTCGATACCATCAGACTAAGACGCGCAGCTAGTTCGGAAGCTTCATGCGGACACCATTGACTCACGAAGGAACAGAGGCTGCGAGTTCGCTGGTAACGCTTGAATCTTGAAGCACGGGACTTGCACGCACTGATGCAACGCTGTCATTGCTGCAGTAGTTGACAATGATATTCCGTCAGTTGGGGTAAAGTACGACTCCGACATAGCTAACACGAGAACATCCTCCGTCCTCGGGGTGCTGACTAAAACCCGAGCTTCTGTTCCCCACAGAAATTCTCACAAATTAGTAGTATCTTTGTCTGACTCACGTTAGTCTACCCTTCCCATCTCCAAGTCCGGTCGTCCACGTCTCTCTACCGCAACCGGCTGCCTATGTCCAACAAGCATGTCTTTGGGTCTGCAGAAGGACTCGTGCTCGCCTCTCTCAGGGGAACCGTAGCCCAGAATCCAGCGTTGCGTCTGTATGTCAGTCCCATCCCCTGAAAGCCCGGGCCCAATGACACATCCCCTGTCGGTCATATAGCCATGTGCCATCCAAGGCAGTCTATGTAGCCCGTCCACCTACACCAATTCGGGTCGCTGTCATCTCAGGAGGTGGTGCCGGTCACGAACCAGCCCACGCTGGTTATGTTGGGCACGGAATGCTCATGTCCATGGTTTCTGGTGAAATTTTCGCCAGTCCCAACGCCAAACAGATATTGGCCGCCATCGAATTTGCAGCTTTCGCGGGTCTAAACAACGAGGAGGGGGTGAAAGGAAGAGACATAGTCATCGTAATAAATAATTATACAGGTGACAGGCTCAATTTCGGCCTAGCGATAGAACAAGCGCGGGCGAGGTACCCAGGACTGAACATCACGTCCGTCCTCAATGCGGACGACACCTCTCTCCTCCCACAGACGCGAGGAGAAGAGGACGAGATAAGTTTGGTGGGTCCGAGGGGACTTGGAGGAAATATTCTTGTATGTAAGGTCCTGGGTGGGTATACGACGTTTGGAGCAAATGGCGGTAAGTTCGCAATTGGCTCCTTTGAACGACGTCATGTTGCTTGCCTTCCCTAGCCACGACGCCTCCAACATCACCCAGGCCCACTCTCGACCGGACAAAGCTACTTGGCGATGCACTGGTGGCTAACCTCAGAAGCATAGGTGCTACTCTAGGACATTGTCATGTTCCTGGTCGGCAGCCTCATTCCGGTGCGCCTCTTTATACCATCAGAAAAATGGGCTCATGACGACATTTTATTGATAGCGTCTGAACTTATCGTCGATGGACAAATTGAATTAGGACTGGGACTGCATAATGAGCCTGGCGTACGCCGCGTGCCTCTTACCTCTCCGGAATGGTTGGTCAACGAGATGGTGAGTGTGATTGGAAGAAGTGGTGGAGGTTGGCGAGGGTCGGACATACACATGGGTGCGTATATTCAAGTGTATGAGATGTTCTTTTACGTGTGTTGCATCCAACAATGTATAGAACATAATCTTGAACATGAAGCCAACGAGACCTGGATTCGGCCAGGAGACGAGATCGTGTTATTTATTAATAACTTAGGAGGAATATCAGTACTTGAGATGGGAGCTGTTGTGGAACAGGTTCGGAAAGAACTTGGCAAGCCTCTATCATCTACACGATGTTGGTCCAGACTTGACTGACTGATGATGGTGCAGCTTTGCATGGAATTATCCCATCCAGGATCTATGGCGCACCGTACATGACCTCTTTGAATGCCCCTGGTTTCTCCATATCACTCGTCAATGTAACACGAACTGAAGGGGTTGTGAATGGTGTGGTCGATTTCCCTGTACCCATCCTTCCTGATCAGAGTCCATTTTAGCAAACTTCCCGACCGACCCGATCGATCTTCTCGCCCTCCTTGATGCACCTACCGATGCGTTATCCTGGGTCGGTGTAAAGTCGTGGCCAAGTCGGTCTATCCTTGAGCACTTCAAGTTAGACATGGAATCAGAGGCTGTGGATTCACTTCGACTAATCCATGCTTCTTTCCGCGCCGATTCCTCGGGCACTTCACCTTCCTCTACAGGGGATCACGATGTCAGAGGCTATTCATGGATCGATCTCGGATTCTCTGCTGAAGAGGTCACGATGGGAATACAAGGCGCATGTCATAGTGTGTTCGCAGCGGAGCCTGATGTGACAGTATTCGATACTGTTGTTGGTGATGGAGATTGTGGACACACGTTTGTAAGTGGTGCCAAAGGTGAATATTTGAATTTTGGATCTGTAATATACAACATGCTACCAAAGGTACTGAATTGTGCCTATCACTGACAGCGATTCTCGAGGCGTTGGATCAGGGTGAACTCCAACCTCAATTACTAAATCCCGCCTCGTTAGTATCTAAGGCAGGAGAGATATTAGAGGGTAGTATGGGGGGGACAATCGGTGCATGTATGTCCATCCAAGCCAATTCTTGATCTCTCTCTCACTGGCGCAGTATCCGCGATATTCTTCACTGCCTGGTCGAATGCATTGCGCAGAGGCTCGGGCTTGTCAACCAGCTCCTACTCTCCGCTAAACGAGGCCTTCGTCGCGCTTGGCAAACACACTCCTGCACGTCCCGGAGACCGGACTGTCGTCGACGCGCTCGCCCCATTATGCGAGTCTGTGACATCAATGTTGACCACTGTGCGGAGTCTCGATCTAAAAGCAACCGTGGATTCAGTAAAGAAAGGAGCAGAGAGCACTAAAGGAATGAAAGCGAAGCTTGGACGGGCATCCTATGTTGTGGCAGGTGATGGGGAAATGCCTCCAGACCCTGGGGCATGGGGAGTGGCAGCTGTGGTGGAAGGCTTTGTCAATGGTTTACAGAATGGTTCATAAACCATGTGGCCTCGAGATGACACTAACCCAATGATTGTCGGGGATTTCGCTTGATAACTTCACGCAACTTGCAATTACCTGTGAGACGCATTCAATTTGCTCAAACACAGTGCGGCCTTAGGTACAAGAGGGAATTTTCTCGACAAATCGTATGATTCGTACGTGAACGTTCAGCGTCCGTCCTGGCATTACTCGTTTCTTTTGGTCATCGGACCATATTAGCCCTGCGTATGGGTTCATCTTCCGCACTGGAATACATGACAAGGTTATCAAATTCAAGAATGGATTCTGTTCATTGGTGCTAAACCACACGTCATGATCTGCTTGTGCTCGCACTGTGAAGCAGTCAAACTGGCAGGGAAGTCTCCCCTGAAGGAGTGGCTGGGTGGGCAAGGTTTCAAGTTGTACTAACAGCCCGAGTTCGCACAATTCATACTCCACCATGCACTCATCTTCATCTGAGCGCTGAGCGCTCGCTGATGAGTCTAAATAAGTTCAACCTTCTGAACCCGAAAGCTATGACGCCACAGGCAAGAGACAACCATATTAATTTAACTATGACACCCTTTCTGCGGTGGCGGCGGGTGTGAATAAACGACAGTGCAATCGATAGCCGTTCGGAGCGAGTTGTTGGTAAGTACATCGAATCCTCTCTCATAATACTCCTGCTTAATTTGCTCCTGGTGGTAGATCGATGCACTCATACTGAACGTAATACCCACTAAAATACTTGTGTCATTTCATTGTTCGTGTCATGTTCGTTTCAGAGGCAAAATCTCGTGTGTCACACACCAGGCAAGTCTATGAGTGCATCATTACGTAACGAATGAAATACAGTAATTTGTAAGTTAACTCTAGTCTAAATCCGTCGACAATGTATATCTACTTCCTTGCCTGGGGCATCGTTTTTTTGTACGCCTCCTCGAGTTCTTTCTGCACGTGCGGTAGCACTGGCAAGTGAGTCTGCCAAGCAAAAACTGTTAGCCCTCTTCAGGCAAAATTCAAACGGAACGTACTCTATACTCCATGCTGAACTCTCCTTTACCCTGCGTCACCCCCCTCAACTGACTCGAATACCCGAACATGTCATTCAATGGCACCTCCGCGGTACACGTAAACTCCTCGTCGCGCACTTCGCTGTCCAAAATCGTACCCCGTCGAGCATTCAAGCTACCAATTACCGCCGCTTGGAACTCGCCCGGCGCAACAACTTCGACCGTCATGATCGGCTCCAAGATAATTGGCTTCGTCTTCCCATAGATCTCACGGAAGGCGGCAATTGTTGCGATGCGGAAGGCAAGCTCGGAAGAGTCCACAACGTGGTACGAACCATCTTGGAGGACCATCCGAGCACCGACGATTGGGTTCCCTGAGAGCGTACCCTTTTCCAGTGCTTCAAACCAACCCTAAAAGAACATGAACGTCAGTTCAATTAAGTCATGTGTAAACCTCCACTCGTACCTTTTCACATGCAGGGATGTAGTTATGTGGGATGTTCCCTCCCATTACAATGTTGACAAATTCCCTATCTTGCCCATTCTCTGGATCGAACGGGATGGGTTCCACGTAACCAATTACTCGGGCAAATTGCCCAGCGCCTCCTGTCTGTTTCTTATGTGTGTGGTAGAACTCGGCACGCTCTGCGATCGTCTCGCGATAGGCGACGCGAGGTTTGCCACTCGAAACAATGACCCCATATTCACGACGCATCCGTTCGATGTATATTTCGAGATGGAGCTCACCCATTCCAGAAATGATAGTCTGAGCTATGTAAGTAAAGTCATCGTGAGGAGGACAAGATGACGTGTACCTCTTTGCTCTCCGAATCGATATGCACCTTGAAAGTCGGATCTTCCTTTTGGAATCGGTTAAGAGCACGAGAGAAATTGGGCGTCTCTTGTCCTTGAGGCTTGATCGCCAGCGAGATGACGGGATCGGGCACAAACATTGATGTCTGGATAGTAGCGTGATTCTAATGCATCACCACGTTTCGTTTATACTGGGACTAACCATGGAGAAGCTCGAAGAGCCATCCGTAAAAGTATCATTGGATGAACACTCGACTCCGAAGACGGCACAGATTTCACCAGGACCAATTGATTCTATGTCCTAGAGAACGCTAAATGCATGGACCAGCACTGGGAAACGACCACCAACCTCCATCTCGTTGCTATGCATACGAACCAAGCGGGGAACTTTGACCTTTTTATCTGTGCGAGCATTGAAGATGAAAGATCCCTTCTTCAAAGTACCTTGGTACACCCGCATGTAGGTTAACTGACCAAACCGTCCTTCCTCCAGTTTGAAAGCTAATGCAACAAGAGGTGCTTCTGCAGCAGGAACAAGGGGAACCGGAGGAGAATCGTGTGGCAATCTTGTATCATGAGCGGTGACGACGGACTCGGCAGGATTAGCCAGGTAGGCACAAACACCGTCCAGCATGGGTTGTATAGCCGTGTTCTTGATAGCAGAGCCAAGGAAGACTGGGGAAAATTTAAGACCGACAGTGGCGCGACGGATGGCTTCGGCGATTAGATGGTTAGAGGGTATCTCATCCGCAAGAACCATATCGGCGATTTCGTCGTCAACTTCGGCGAGTTGTTCAATGAGCTCGGCACGTTTCTCCTTGGCGAGATCGATGAGCGATGCTGGAATCTCGTCCGATTCCACGACTTTGATACTAAACAGACACAGAAATGAGGCCAGAGCGAAAGGAAGCAATCAAGTCGAAGTACCCTTTCTCGCCATCATTGTAGATTGCCTTCCAACGAACTAGATCCACTACACCATTGAATTCGTCTTCAACACCAATAGGAATTTGGACTGCAGCAGAGGCAATCTTGAGCTTTGAGCGAATCTGACCAATGACTCTCCAGGGATTTGCCCCGGGTCTGGAAGACATGTGTTGGAATTGTGATATTACGCCGATGGACAGGGTCTCACCTATCCATTTTATTGATAAAAGATATCCGGGGGACGTTATAGCGACGCATTTGACGATCAACTGTAGTAGTCTGACTCTGAACACCAGAAACGGCACACAAGACCAAGATAGCCCCATCAAGTACGCGCAGGGCGCGCTCCACCTCTATGGTAAAGTCGACGTGTCCTACGTCATACCTCGAGTCAGAGTGAGTTCGGTTGGTCTACAAAAGAGATAATGACCTGGGGTATCGATGATATTGATGGCATACTTTTGGTTTTCGCCAGTGGTGGGGGATAACGTTTCCCAGTCGCAAAAAGTGGCTGCACTTTGGATAGTGATGCCTTTTTCGCGTTCCAGTTCCATGCTATCCATTTTGGCACCAACGGCGTCCCGACCGCGGACCTATGTAGAATGGTATGGTGTTTCAGGGCTGAGTACTATAACGCAACACGAACCTCGTGAATCTCACGAATTCGACCAGTGTAAAAGAGAATACGTTCCGTGAGGGTGGTCTTGCCGGAGTCAATGTGTGCGGAGACGCCAATGTTCCTCTGGAAATTGATCCTCTTGAGGTCCGCCTCTGACAGTTCATACTTGGGGTAGTTGTACTGTGGTAATTCTGAGCTCTGCATGGCTTGCGCAGTGGCAGTTGAGGCAGCCCGGCAGCCGAGGGGGAAAGCATTGAAAACCTTTGAGGACGATAGTAGTCGAGGTGGTGGGCGAACTATCCAGTGCCATGAATAGGGCAACGCTCGGACGAGCGTCTGCATTTTGAGACACTGTCCACTGTCTGGTCTGTTGGTTGCAGTCAAAAATTGGAGTCTCAAGCCTATTTGGGTTTAACCACGCGCGGGAAAAACAAAAGATTGTGTATCTACAATACTTGTGTATTACAGTAACGGTAATAATGTATGCGTCATGGTTTCACCCGACCGTCAAGGCCACATAGTAGCAACTCCTCGCGAGAAGAGCGGGTACGGAAGATACAGGAATATGACGCCGCACGGCCACCCTACATCAGCTCTCAGTCAGAGCGAGCCAGGCAGTGGTGCTTGATCTCGTGAGCACCCAAACGGACACCTCGCTCCACCAACCTGAAACCAGACGCTATTCAGATGCAACTCTGCGCCGATGGCTAACGCTTCGTGCGGTTGGTTGGACACTTGAAAAATCAAAACCAATTCGGAGTCGTTGCATTATATACTCCCCGCTTAATATTTTAAATCTCCGACTCACTCACAGCGCATCATGCCGTGGTGCCGAGACGCGTTCCCAAATGCCTCGTTTGTCTACACTACCCAAGCCAAGAGAGTCCGTCTTTGCGGGCTCACATGATCTCCAACGCGGGGATGCCAATGCAGTCTGCCCTCCAAATCTACGGGAATGCGTGCTCGCTATGGAGGATTGTTGTGAAGAGGTAACGTCGAATCGCGTCCTCAATCAACCTTAGGTCTCACAATAAGTAGGCGTACGAGGCTCAGCAGCTCCTCCGCAACGGAACATTCGATCTACCGAGGATGAGTAAGGTATTAGAAAACCAAAAGGTGTGCTTCATGTTCTCCTTATGTCATCGGCTTACTGCGTCTAGGTCTTCCTCCTCATAGATGAAGGCACCGTACGGAGATATAAAGCAGACCTCGCGGACGAGATCGAGCCACAGATTAACGAACTTATTGAGCGTGCAGAGAAAGGTTTGAAAGCCCTTGGCCGCAAGCAGGCTTTGACCCAAAGCAAGGTCCGTCCATCATCCATGTGACGAAACCACCAACCAGGCGCCCAATGCAGGTCGAGGCAGCCCAAGCAATGCAATCTCGCGCCGCAACAGCGCCAACCGCGAACAGACGTGAGGAACGTAGGGTGCAGATGCTATCGAAACAACGACAACGTCTTGAAGAGGAAGTAAGAGTCCTCGAATTGGAAATTTTGGCATTGGTCCGTTTTTCTTTTTCGAGAAATGATACTTACTGTAATATTCTTCGGTAGAACAAAAGTTCGCTACGCTTGTGACAGTTACGATCGCACAGTGTCCTTGATCTCGAGTACCTTGAATCCACAAAATTTTCTTTGGCTCTAATGTGAGGATGGAAGGTAGGCTCCCGCGCTTTTTTTTTGGCGTGACGTATGCAGCTCAGTTCACATGTGAAACGTTTTCCACACCAGGGCTGGCAAATCCCTGGTGGTAGGGACCCTTGCAGATGAGACTACTACTTACTGGTATGTCCATCACACATTTACCCATTTTCATATCACGACCCTCTTCCGCGCACGATTCCGTCAATCATAATCATGTCGTTGGAGACCCGGCCGGAGCCCATCGCTGCATCAAAACAATTGATGTGTAAACAGTTGTACTAGTCTAATTGCAAGTCCTAATCCCTTGTTCCACCGACCCACTTATTGAAGGCTTGTGGTCAATGAAGCGCCTTTGGCAAAGCCTCTAATCACGCTCGATGTCGTATTAAATTCGCCCTGGATATATCTGTAACGTTATCGACTGGTGGTTCGTCCCACAGTCAGTGAGAGCAGTTTACCACTGGAAAGGGTTTCTGTTTCGTAGCCTTAACACTCTCTTCAGTTGCTGGCATGATGATGAAATGCCCTTACAGTAGCCGACGCCTTATGGGTCGAAAATGCACCGCCCTGAATGTCTGTGAGAGTTTCCCCTTCCAATTTCGTCACACCACAAATGAGGTGGTCTGAGTGGTGAAATGCTGAAATATAGATTGGGGGACGGAAATCACCATCGCCATACTTTTCTGTCAATCTTCCCCTCATCACGCAAGCGCGTTTTCGATACGCTTGCTAACTAGGATGGTTCAATGGCGAGATCCAGCTTTGACAGCTCGTCTCAGCATTTTGAATATGGATGTTATATTTCTTATGCTGGGTCTTTATGGGTACGTTCACCTTCTTCAACTTGAGGAACATGCTGTTCATCCGTTACTCAGCTGGGAATATCTGACATCTCTTAACGTGGAATACAGTGTCATTCGTGGCCGTCTAGCGTTCCGATGGGCTCTAGTGAGTCGACATGTCTTTCCCAGACAACGTTTCTTTGGGAGGGTGACACCTGCTGAAGATCCCTTACCTTGTTGGACGGGTGTTTCAACTCATTTTTCTTCTCGTACTGTAAGTCTGGCCCTTGTGGGATAATGGTCCACGATGTAACTTATTCATTTCGTACCAAGTGCAATCAGGACAACCTTACCTCTAATTATATCCAATTGTCTATGTCAGTTTATCCCTTTTTTTTACTCATGCAGCTTATTCAAGTTGTTCTACGTCAGCCTTTTCCACAGTTGAAGCAGTGAGGATAAGAGCATATTTTCATGACAATTCAGTGTTGCTGAAAAGTTGTTGGGCCATAGATATCTGGAGATATTGCTTTAGGATGTGCCTCGATGAATTTCATGATTCGTACGTGAGTCTGCAATTCAAAGCACATGTCGGTTGTTTGCATCTTACCAGGGATGTAGATGGGTAATCTGGAAGGACTCTCGTTTGGTGCACGTTTTGCTATTGATTGCTGCACTAGGACATTGGATCATACTGGCATTAGGTACGAATGTCTCTTTGAGAATTCTCTCGACTTACCATACTTATGATTAGATGTTGCAAACCTTCAACCTGCCCATAATAACGGACAGTGTCGCGTCAGCATCATGCATCCGGCAGTGAACGCGGCTGTCTTGGTGTATTGTAAGTCACGCCATCACGTTCGAGTCGATGTGCTTATTCTATGGCTCCGACATGCAAGCCTTGTGCTACGATTTCCTTGTCCTCGTTTTATCTATCGTGGCACTCTCTACACAGCTATATAAATCCAAATCGCCGTTGATGAAGCGGTTGCGTGCGCAAGGCCTTCTGTATTTTGTCGTGGCAGTGGTAACCTATATCACACCGACGGTGAGCCTTCCTTACTTCTCTTCTATCGTGTTCTCTTCTTCTCATGCATAATTCCAGGTCTTTTCTTTTATGGGCATCAATGGTAGGATTAGCTCTTTTTTCAATTTAGCTGCAATTAAATATATACTAGCTTTGGTGATTATGACTGGGCTTGTGGGTGAGTTGTTTACTGTCGTGACATGTGGCATACTTTGATAGACGAGCTTTTTCCAGCCTCAACTGCGAGGTATCCCATTGCTCGAGTCATGGTTGGGCTGCGAGGACTAACTAAGTACACTTCGTCCCAGCACAATCGCCTCATGCAGAGCTGTGAGGTCGCTTCTTGTTCATGCTTCCGACACAAGGTAATGACAAAGTAAAATTTAATGTATCCAACTCACGAATGCACAGCCAACTCTCCGAGGAATGTGACGAGAACGACGTGGCACTGACCTCTCAGATCCCTATACAAATGACAACACATACCGTACCTTGCTGAGTTATTGATTGGCGCAATGATCGAAATTGGTAAGCACATACGCATGCATTTTATTTTTGAACCTGTCCGGCGCTGAACGCCGCGTTTCTTTAGATTATTCGCAATCAGTAACCGGGCCACTTCTCTTACCTTTTATTTATTCTTTGAGTCATGGTTACCTTTTTGAATCCTGCACTGCGAACGAATCGAAGACACTATCACCTGTTATACACTGCGCTGTAATCATCGCGACTAATGTAAATAACACTTAGAGATAACGTTTTGGGTGGAGTCTCATTGGCTCGAAGGTTAGCTTAGCTTATCATTGTTTGCAGACAACGTCACGTGACGCCGAGCACACGTCAGTCCAACAAATCATTACTGCGAGCTTCAAGTGCTACCTTCGAGGCGACTGAGTCCCTCATCTGGCATGATTATGGGCATATGTCATCAGTACACACGACTCATACTCAGGGAATTATTCGAATCTGTCAGTGACGATGGAATCAAGATTCTAGACTCGGCGGCGTCTGTTTTGAACATTATGCGGCAAAGCGAAGAAACACCAAAGAACAATAGAACAAGTCTGCGGTATATATTGAATGACACTGTCTCCAAAAGTATCTTCGAAGTACTGAATTTCTTCTCGCCTATGCTTAGCAGAGCTGCCACATCTTGACGTAGTCGCTGAGCCACGGAGCGGACATTAGCACTCGGTTTGCACGAAAAGGAGCGTGAATTGCGACGTACAT
>JBBPTB010000954.1:0-12259 GCA_038093875.1 Boletus tylopilopsis
TATCTCTTGCCTCTACCGCAACCTCAGTTTTACACAACACTCATACTTGAAACATGTCTGGCCGTGGAAAAGGTGGCAAGGTCAGTTAGAATCGTGTTTGGATCGAGCGATTCGTCTAATCAAGGGACAGGGTCTCGGAAAGGGTGGTGCCAAGCGTCACCGCAAGATTCTGCGTGACAACATTCAGGGTGGGTGTTGCCAGAGTCGGAAGTTGAAGTTGTGCTTACTTGTGACCAGGTATCACGAAGCCTGCTATTCGTCGTCTTGCACGTCGTGGAGGTGTGAAGCGTATCTCTGGTCTGATTTATGAAGAGACTCGTGGTGTCCTCAAGATTTTCCTCGAAAATGTGGGTCTTGACCGTTTCTTGTCGTCGAAGGAGTGCTCACATTTGGTGTAGGTTATTCGTGATTCGGTGACATACACTGAGCACGCCAAGCGCAAGACTGTGACTGCCCTTGATGTCGTGTATGCCCTCAAACGCTCAGGGCGAACCCTCTACGGTTTCGGTGCATAGACGTTTTGGATTTGTCTGGATATTTATCGCTGTATGATTTAGTGTACTGTAATCCTATTCGTTTCCCTCCCTCGGTTATTTCCCTGCGACCTACTGCTCTAGTGAAGATTTCATGTTGCTTGTGTGCGAGAATCCCGCAGTCGTACTCACGTCTGCTTTGTGCATGACTGCGTAACAATCCTGTCTCCGTCCTCCCCCTTCTCATATGCTAACATCTCGACACAATGGCATCGCGAGCTCTGTGATGACAAGGTATTTTCACTCCAAAAGCCATCTGACCCTATGCCAGGCGAATCTCAGCCTCATCTAGAGAACGAATACATCCCCTTACCATCGACCATCGACTCTTTGAACATGTGTGCCCCTTGTCTCTCTTCCAGACTCTCCAGGCTCCGCGACTGCGAAACCAGACACACCGTTTCTCTTTGAATGGCCCAGCGACGCGGCCTTCACCGTGACTCTCCCCGCCGCAGGCTCTCTCTGGTCGGTCTCACAAGCACGCTGAGCACATGTCGCTGCCTCGTTCCCCCCCATCCAGTCCCTTGGAATTCGTCAGTCTTGCGTCAGTCGATACCTCGTCATTCGTGACGTGCACCCCGTTTCTACGCCGCCCTCTTTCCTCTCGGGAAACACGTGGCCACGAAACGACATACTGTGGTACTGCACACCACATACTGAAACTATGTATGACAAGGTAAAGTAAATCCAGGATAGTACATACTTCAAATTATCGACAGGTACAGTGAATGACACGCTGACACCCCAATAAAATAAACAAGGTACAGTAACTTGTTGGAACGACGGTACATACATTGATGTTGACTCGGGCTACGGACGTGTGCATAAAGATAGTCGGGAAAAAAAAGATCCAGTCTTGGCGAGAGTGAAAACATTGAACGCATTGGCACAAGGATGTAAAAATAAGTGAGAGAGAAACGGAGAGTGTGTGTATGAGGAGCACATGCACGCGTGTATCATCGTGTCCATGCGACAGGCAAGGCGACGGTTATAATAAGAATGAAACCATAGAGATACGTCTCATGGGGTATCACGGAGCTGGGTAACTGTCGACGTCAAAAACAAGAAAAAGAAAGGAAGTGACATGCGGGCAGGAAGCGCATCAACCTATGGCCCTCCCTCTGATTCATCCACAAATATATCAGTGTAGTGTTCCAAAATCGTCTCAATCGCCTTTGGGGACGTACATGAGTTCCACAGCATCAAGAAAAACTATGGGTGGTCACCTTGTTCTGATAAGCCGTGTCCGCCATACCACCGTTCGAATGCCCAGAGACGCTTCCATTGCTTGGAATCTGTCCGAATAACGTCGGTCCAAAGACAATAGCGAGGTTCTGAATCGACATCGAGTTATCGGTTTGACATAGAGCAATCCTATGGTATTGTCGGTATGATGCTCAGCAGCAAGCACACCTTTGTGACTCACTTGTGTAGGTGACCCAGAGTGTACTTCAGCGTGGCATAATTTGGGTCCGGCAAATCATTGACACGTTCGTGCAGCCGAATATGCCTCAAACGGTCATTCTCGATCCCTGATTTTAATTAGATCGAGTGAGAAAGAAAGCACCAGATCAACTCACTAGCGGCGTCTATGAAGCCTTGATGAAGATTTTGGGTGAGGAGGGGGTCTGGTAGTTCTCTGAACCACAGCTTGAGCGCGCTGGTGACGTTGTTGATGTCGGACGTCCATTCTTCCGAGTCCAGATCTACGGACTCCATGTCTGCCGAACAATGTCAGCCATTCGCCTGTTGTCAGAGGGTCTTCTCCTCACCTTTGTCTAGTCTTTCTTTCAGCGAATTGACCTTTCTCGCCATACCGCTGATGCGATAAATTCCCTGCGAGTACAAACCATGCTTTTCTATCGCTGCACAGCACTTTTCTAGAATGGGGGGAATCTCCACGTTGTCTCTGGCCATTTGTTCAGCCAAGTCAACACCGAACGTGGGCCGGCCACGATCAGTTATTGATGGGTGTGCCCCGTTATTCATCACTTGTGGATGCTGCGCAGCAGCATAGCCTCCACCCAGTGTCGGCAGAGGGGGGAGCTGTCATGGTGTGAGAATTGAATTCCGTATCAAATGAATTAAAAAAAGAAACACGTACGAAACCTTCCTCCGCAGGACCTTCTCGTCTTGGACCTCGAGGAGCACCACCACGAGCATATGCATAATTTTGCATATATGTCTTGAAGTCTGCGCGATTGTCAATCGACTCCGTGAGCGCCTTGAGGCCGATCCCTTCGAATTCCGCGTTAGGACCAGTATTTATGAATAATTTTAACAGCCCTGCCTTCATCGGATGAAACGGGAACGAGGGTAGATCCATCACTAAGCACGATGCTTTCAAATAAAAAGGCATATCTCGTCAGGTGGTATTGTGTCCCGAGGTCAATTTCATCAGCACACTCCTTGAGGGACTATATCTATGATCAGCAAGCGGAAAGCACTGTAAAATATATACACGAACCCGTAAGATGCGAGGAAGTTGGAAATTAAAATACTCCTGTCGCATGGTTTGAGTGTCGGTGAAAGCTTTCCGGTAGAGGTCCGAAGCACTCGAGACACGTGACCTAATATCGTCTTCCTGACGCTGAATCTAGCCGATCGTTAGCCCCGACTCGCAACCAAGCGAAGTTCGAATGCCGACATTGCCAGGATTTTTGCCCTTCAAAAGTAAGCCACCTTTGGCTACCGCCTTTCCGAGCACGCGTTTGCCCCCCAATACTCCAGGAGGTTTGGCGTGCACTGCGCTCTCGTTCAGCGGTTCTCCTTCTTTCTGGAGGAGAACGCGCTCCAGTTCCTCCGACGATGTATCTAGGCGAGCCTTGCTCTTCTCCATATTTAGCTCCGCCTCTTGCAGGGCACGCTCATAACGGCTTGCCAGCTCCTTCGTCTACGATCAGATCAGAAGCATGTTCTTGATGGGAGGGACCCGGGACACAGACCTGCTTCCTATTCTTGTCAACCTCCTTAGCGAGAGAAGCGAGTTCATCGCTCATTTCATTGAGGCGTTGGGCGAACCTTATCCTGTTGTCGGCCATGACTTCATGGAGTTTCATAGAGGACTGCCATGACTGCACGAAAGACCTGGAAAAAACCACACAATAAGTTCGGGATCGGTAATTGAAACATGTTGCATGGTACCCAGCCTTTCCATCATTCATAGAGTACACCTCAGATGTGCTGCGAGCCAATTTATGGAGACTCTTTCCGTACTCTTCTTCAAGAACGGCCCGCTTCTTGAAAAAGACCGAAGCCTCCTGTAGCAGTTAAAGATTGGATTCAGTACCACACCATCACCCTAGTGAGCACGGGAGAATGACCACATACCCGACAGGATACCATGCTTTGTTTGATTCGATCCAACAACAGAGGAACACCGCACTGCCGTGCCCACGTGTCATCAGACGGCAATTCCACAGTCGATGCGCTGAAACTCACATCTAATTCGCAGAGGGCTCTCAGGATGTTCTCATCGAAGCTCGGCTCCACCAAGCTGACTGCGTCACTCGGAATGGTGGACAACGTGTCCTTCCGGTCGACGGTGATTGGGATGCTGTCTCGTCGTTTTGACGTGGACGATCTGCCTAGCGAATCTGAGCTAGATCTAGGGGGTGGTGAGGAAGGTTTCCCTGGTGCAAACATGAATGCCGGCGTGGTTACAGATTCGTGTAGCAGCGACAGGTTGCCAGGCTGGAAACTGTATGGTGTATGGCCGGGATTACTTGGGTCGGAATGGTCAGCAGAGTCCCATACAGATGGTGAGTACCCGTCGTCGCCCATGACTACATCCACGACGAGTAACACGACGAGCGGGATAAAAACTTGAGACGACGTTGAACGATGAGAAGGATATCCACGGCACTCGACAGCATCCCGTATGCAGTGATCTTACGTAACAAAAGTCCATTCCAAGATACATTAGCCCCTGTCAAACTACCAATGTGCCCGGTGCCGTACGAGGTTCATGTACCTCGTATACCGACACATATACATACAGCCCAATACTTAAAGAACCCGAAATACCCGAGAAAACTCGCACTATTACATGTCAGTGGCCGTTTGTCCTGCCTGCACAGAGCAGACACCTGTCGTGTGCGTCTGTGATGATGGTTTGGTCCGGCAGCATCCTTGTCGCGTCGTGTAAGCACAAAATGTTCGACAAACATGCACGTCCGCTTACTCTTGCTTGCATTTCATTGTACAGTCATGCGGTCGCATCTCATGCATGCCACTGAACCGGCAATTCTTCTTGTTGCAGTCAACCTGACGAGCCGAATCGGTAGTTGGATACACTTCCATGGAACCAATGGATGGAACATACCATCTGTTGTCTGCACATAGAGCGATGGGCACAGTGGTGGAATTCGCGGTACTGCGTAAGGTTGTAGCACATTCTGGAGAGTGGACGATGGCGGAAGACAACTGAACTGGGTGTTGAGATACCAATGTCTCCATCCTCATGCGTATAAATACGCGTCCAAACGGTCAGGATGAGACCCTGTGGGGCTGACCGTGCCCTATGATGCAGACCTGGACCAAGGGGCAACAATTTGGCTGCAACGGACCTGTACCAAGATCCTGCGAAAATGAAACACTGGCAGAGCAATATTAACCAAATGGACATCACGAATTCAGAGCTCAGCGGCCCCGTTCTCAGAGACATACCAACCCACGCAAAAAGTTAAGTCCCAATATGGTCATCAGAGATAACAGTGCGGTGGGCCGTTCCTGCTGCGAATTTCATTGAAGATCCTGAGGGCCAGATGCCATGAGGGCACTCGGTTACATGGAGCGTCGCGCTGATGATCAGCACACGAGAAAGCCAGGAAATTTTACTCGTGCTAAAGCGGATGAGTCTTTAGCGAGATCGCTCCGCGAGCGATGAGCCTTGAGCAAGTTGCCATACGTGGGTCCGATATAAATCACTTTTGTGTCGTCTGTCCAGGGCGGACCGTCAATATAAGTTATGTCCAATGCTTCCACAACCTTGAAGGGCTCGAATGCCTGTCTTTGCGGCCCACGTCAAAATCAAGACAGGGCAAAATTCACGGACCCGCGCTCATAAGTGGGCGGAGTGAAACAAATCCAAAAGGCTCTGAGGACGGTAAGATGAAGAGTTGCCGGAGGCGTCCGAAAGCGGTATCCGTGAAGTCTGCACAGCCTGAGAGAGGTGTGGCGCTGGGCGCTGAAAGAAACGAGGTAGAATAATGATTGCATCCGACGTGTTCCGTGACATACGGCAGAAGCCAACATTTTCATCATTCCCCGATCATGCGAAACCCTTGTCCAGGCACAAGGCATATTAACTTGTTTGGTGCCAAGGCGGCCAACTGAGAGCGAAGGCAGATCACGCCTGAAGACACAAGGGACATCGTGTGACGACGTCCAGCATGAAAGTGAAACCCATCGAATACACCGTTTCCGGAGCCGAACGACGAATGAGCAAGCAGTGCAGGTAAAGAAGTACAAACAACTTATACAGTCGGACCAACCCTTCTATCGATGATCTTCGCCCCACCCGTTCCAATCATGGTACATCTTGCAAAGTATTTTGCGAGGGCGAGGCGAACTATTTGCAATCGTTGCTGGGTATCTTGACGTCCCTCGACTCGAAGTTTCATGTCTAGCATCCTGAGATAATCTTCTCCTGATCCCTGCGCTGTCCCCGCGCATACTTCATCAAGACGATAGAGTAAAATGCAGGCACTAGCGTAAGAAAAAAGGGGAGTGGGTTCTAGGAACGGAGTTAAATTAGCGCCAGGCAGCCGCGAGTGCTGTACACCTAGTCAGGACTTGCCATATTGCAAAAGCTGAACAGCATCGCATAGCAAAACCCCCCACCAGGATCTTGGCGCAATCTCCTCTTGAAATATTGTTATGAGGTCCCAAGCCGCATCCTGGAGGTCCTGATTCAACAGGCGCTGATGAAACTCAGCATACCGCACAGCAAATATCAACCGATGGATAAAAACGCCATGGGCACCAGCGTTCGCCCGAAGAGCCTGGAGCGACGGTGCAATATCGATGACGTAACTGGTAAATTGTTCGGGACCTAAGGCAATTCAGAGAAAGAAACAAGTTTAGCACACTTTGCGCCGAACCTGCATAAACGTATTCTTGCAAGATGCGATCAACTACACGACCAAGTCCAGGCCAGTCTTCGGCCGATGAACAATACGAGAGCGCAAGACCATATTCCTTTTTCTGTACAAATGTACGGGAAGCTATCTGCGCAAGGGGAGGATGAGTAATTGGTCGGATATGTGATCAATATAACTCAACCCTGCAAATACTCCTTCGAACGTTTTCTCGTTCATATTCGTGGCAGGTCGCGTTTAGATCTTTGATTATCCCGGATAAGTCTCCTTTGCTCAAACGGTCGTCCACGTTATTTTCCGCGGTATTCAAGGAGCCCACGCCACTTAGTTTGAGTGGAACGCGCACCAGTACCTCGTCGGCAGTTTTGGCACCGATTTTTCCGCACGAGTACATATACGCCACCGTAATTCTCCACAAAGCGGAGTCGGCATGAAGGTACTGCGCATACGAAAGAACGTAAAAGTTCCTGGGTGTTAATCCTGAACTGCACCCAAATTTATTTTTCAGCTCCAGATGCTTGGCTATACTCCACTCACTCTTCGTTTGGCTCTTTGTCTACAAGAGCCAACGGTTCCATCATGTCAGCCAGGTGGGCGCTTAGCCAAGGGTCCAGTTTCGCAGCATGATCCAGTGCTTTCAGCGGATCACCGGTGAAGAGCGCGGCATGTATCATGTCCTCCAAGTTAGTCGGATCAGGAGGCATGTTTTCGAGAACCTGTGAAATAACGTCACTTGCTATCGTCGTCAGCAGATGATGGAGCGTAAATAACGACTCGCTTACGGCAGATCCTGCCGCCGAAGCCTTGGGTCCACAAAAACACCCCAAGCGACACAAACTTCCTTCCAGTCAGCACCAAGCTCTCTGCAAACCTTCTGGATCATCTCCCCACGACCTTCCAAAATGCCGATTATGTCACTGAAACGATCCCACCAATCCTCGTAATCATCGCGTCGTTCAGGTTCAGGAACGTTGTCAAGCTCGAGACGGAGTGCCTTGACCTTTTCTTTCCATCTATGGGAAGCGTATGCAAACTCTCTTTCGGCCTCATATGCATGGAGTTTCGGCTGTGTATTAAGTAATGGGATCAGGGTTTGTGACAGCCTTTGTAAGTCTTTACATGGATGGGCGGATAGCGTGCCCAGAAAAAACGTCATTGCTTTGTTCAATCCTCTAAGAGTCGCCCTTGATGGATATTAGGAAAGGCGGAGAAAAATAATAACCGTATCAGACCTGGTCAAATAGGGCCAGAATGTTTCATCTGCCCAAGGACGTTCCAGGGCTGAGAGATGGTCTCCTTCTTCTGTGGAAGGTTCAATGAAGTGAGTGTTTAGCCATTCGACAAGGTCATCTCCGACGGGCGCATTCTCTAGACCACATTCAGGGACATATAGAATGACAAAGAGTGACAAAGACGTGTAAAGTGTCTTGTAGTGGTCACTCGAGACTTGACGAGTTTCAGAGGATGATTTCTGAATAATCCTTGAGATTCGGTAGAAACCAAGTCGAGATACTTACCGCGGTGTGTACCCAGCATTCTTTCGCAAAGTTTACATAGTCAAGAGCAAGTTTGCGCATAACCCGTTGGCTGGAATCGTCCTGAAGCCTTGAAAAGACTTGGATCAATAAACAAACGAACAACGACGGAAAGGCTCCCATACAGGTCTGCGCCTATTTGTGTCACCGATCTCAACAAATTCTGCCACGCTGCAAAGATGATGGAGGTGTCACCGATGAACTGAGGATGTTTTCATGGGCAAGAGTCACGGAACAGAACATAGTAACACACCAGACGGCGCTCGGATAGCGGCAAGGCCTCCGAGCTCACGAAGTAGACGAGTTGGTCATCGGGGCTAAACACGTGAGGTTTTTCAGACAAGTTCTCCAGCTGCGATGAATTTCATTGGTGATATCTGATCTGATGCCTGGACAATGCTCCTACCGAAGAAGCTGGATACACTGCATACGTCTCATTCAAAGGAGACGAGCTTGCATGAAGCGTTCTGCCTGACTTTTCGAGTTCCTCTGCGCGTCCTGCATCCAGAAGAGCTGGCACGACGCTCAGATGGTCAGAGGGCATGAGGTTCGAGTTTTACGGAGACAAAACTGAGACTGAGACGGTGACAGGTCTCCCACGTGCGTGATTACTAATCAGCCTTCACTCCTGCTAGACAGGGAATTGGTGGCTACAATCATATACGAATTTAAATCTGCAGGTCATCTTGGAGGTAATGGTTCTGCCCGTATGACGGTCGAGTCAAAGGGAGGTGAGAGACGTCTAGTGAGCTTTTCTTCGTTAGTCACCGCTGATTACAGGCCCGCCACTGCGGCTTCTTCGTCGTACGTATCCACCATCTTTGAAATTCTGTCGTCGAGACACCGCATGAATGTGCGTGGGCTCCGTAATATTCATGGGCGGTTATCAGGAGAGTGGGTCACGTCTGCTGACAGCTGAACAGGTGACTCAAATGAATGGATTCACACAATCATCCCGCCAAGGCCCAACACCACGACTCGGAGTAGCGGGGTCCTCGAAGGACTTCTTTGGATACTAGCCATCCATGGAACCAGTCTACCGGGTAGTTTTTGCTGTTTTGTCGGATTGCAACTTACGAGAAATTTTTACAAGCCACCGCATTCACGTAAGCCCACAGGAAGCCACTTCCGTTGGAACTTCGGCCCAGAACATTCGACGGAAGGGGCCGAACTAATCTGTTCATGATTTTGGAAACACCTGGCCGCCAGTGAGGCAGAAATCCTTGTTTAGTCAGTCAATTTGGAATATTTTCATACTGGCCAAGACATCATGTCTGGAAAATCATTTAGGTTTAGCTTCGCACCCGAAAAGACGTGCGATCATCGCACGATGCCATGCGTAAAGAAAGTTCAGCCCCCCAACAAGCTTTCTTGTCGAATCCCCCCGCTGAACGAGCGAGTGATATAACACGGACCGCGCGAGAAGTGTTGCATTCGTTTTGTAAACGATTTACATCTTTTATGCTGGTGGTCGTCATCCACTCGGTGATATTGAAGGCGCAAATATCAGTAACAGTCGGGAACGTTGCATCTTGTGAAACACTCCGCTTCCGCACTTATGTTGACCATATCATTTGCATAATCTTGGCAAGTGGAGCCCACCACGGGGACCGTACCCACACATGGATCTTTCAGCTCCAACTATTAGCCACACAGATTCTCCGTCTTCTTTTCTCCCTTGCAAGCAGCTGTCATGCGACCAGGACCCCCACAATCCAGTGTTTCCCACTGACATTTCTCTCCTGGTACGATTCAGAGCATGAACATGGGATTGCGACATTGCTACGGCTAGTTCCGCCATTGAGGTCGCATCTCAGCTTCGCACGATCGCTTGAGATGATGCTGGGCCATGTTTGACGTGGTGTTGAGTATTCTTTGTGCTACCCTCCCCCTCATGTGGCTGGTCACTTTGTGGGGATGTACTGCCCTCTGCTCACCACACGTTGCATTTTTACTGCGACTGAATTCCATATCAATGGTACGTCTTGCGCAACTCGTGTCTCATCATCTCTGGATTCACTTGAACGTTGTCCGGTGTGATTGCACCAGCGGGTTTAGCCACCTGGTTGAGCCCAATGCGTTTGTGGTGCGACAACCTTTCTTTTTTGACCAGATTCACCCTGGGTAACGATTGCACTATTCCACTAGAGCTCATATACTCAGACGGGTACGGCTATTGTATCATCCGAGGATGACTCAAGACGAAGATTTCGGTTCCGAACGGATCGGAAAGACACTGCCCCCTAACTGGATTTCAGGGTCAGGGAATCTTCACCACATCTACACGCTCTCATCACTTGTTGTATCATTTTGTACGACCCCCAAGGCAACCGCATGTTGTGAAGCTGGGTTCGTTGGATGGACGATCGCCTTCACAAAAGGTCAAATTCCAGGGATAGTAAGTATGATTATCTGCCGAGATTTACCCGTAAATCTTCAATACAAATGATGGCGACCCGACTAGATGGCGCGTCCTGAACCAAACGCAACGCACACCAGGAACGTACCCACACGGCAGGGCAGACAGCGATCTGCGTCGTTCTACATTTTGAATTTGGGTGTGCGATGAAATCGGGGTCCACAATTCCGACGCGAGGCTGGGAAACTGACGTGCAAGTTGGCAATATCGTGAAAGGATATGTATAAAGGGCAGCAGAATTGACCTTTACATAACGAGCAAGGCACAGACAGAGCTGCAGATCCTCCCGTAGCCCAGTGCATCTAGTTGTTCATGCCCTGGATCAACCGGACGTGGCAAACGCCGCACTGCCAAACAGTTACCCAGGCCCAGGCCCTCGTCATAAATAGCGCGAGACTGGGGATTGCGGACCTACATACTGGCCCGTGGGTGTTCTCGAGATCGTCGGTTCATTGACTAAGGAATATGCTCAGGTACATGGTTATCCATAGTAGGCTAGTCAAGGTACTATCTCGCACCTAGTTGACCATCATGGTGGCACAATTTAGGAAGTCATATTTCCTCATTGAAGTTTCCATGGGGCCTGCGCTCATGCCATGGCGTTGTACGGGTTACCGGAAAGTTGAATGAGCTAATTTTGGACGCCTACAACCTGTGTGCCTCCTAATCAGCTTTTGTTGCGCTCACCGGTGTAACTGTGACCTTTTCAAGTTATGTGTTGGCCAACTAGACTTTCTCATGCCACATAAATATACAAAGGCACTAACAAGATCACAATGAATGCTATGCCACTCGTTAGGTGATTTTACGTGTGACGAGAGACAAAGTACTGCCGGCGATACCCGAGGGAGAGATTGTGTTTGCACCAGACTTGTACAGCCCATTGCAGAACGTTATGCGAAGTGTCTCCGTAGTGACTCCGCTCATTCTCGCACTGACATTTTTAGCGCGGAGACCTACATTCAAAGCCCACCTAGACGTCAAAATTTCCCACCGCTACAACGTTCTGCAATGGGCTGTAAATATGATACGAACTCTTGCTCAATTGCAGGCTTCGATTCGATATGTAGACGCAGAACAGAGATGATGCATGATGACGAAAAGGGAGAAACTCGATTACAATGATACACATAGGATACAATGACTACAACAACAAAATCAAGCACCGAAACCGTAGAGGGTTCGCCCTGAGCGTTTGAGGGCATACACGACATCAAGGGCAGTTACAGTCTTGCGCTTGGCGTGCTCAGTGTATGTCACCGAATCACGAATAACCTACATCAAATGTGAGCGCTCCTTCGACAAGAAATGGTTAAGACCCACATTTTCGAGGAAAATCTTGAGGACACCACGAGTCTCTTCATAAATCAGACCAGAGATACGCTTCACACCTCCACGACGTGCAAGACGACGAATAGCGGGCTTCGTGATACCTGGTCACAAGTAAGCACAACTTCAACTTCCGACTCTGGCAACACCCACCCTGAATGTTGTCACGCAGAATCTTGCGGTGACGCTTGGCACCACCCTTTCCGAGACCCTGTTCCCTTGATTAGACGAATCGCTCGATCCAAACACGATTCCAACTGACCTTGCCACCTTTTCCACGGCCAGACATGTTTCAAGTATGAGTGTTGTGTAAAACTGAGGTTGCGGTAGAGGCAAGAGATA
>JBBPTB010000955.1:0-12247 GCA_038093875.1 Boletus tylopilopsis
ACCGCGAGTGCGAGGAGGACGTCGAGCGCGACGAGGAGACGGACGAGCCGAACGGTGTGTCAGGCAAGAACGTCGACTCGTATCATGAGCGTCAATGCGTCCTAGGTTGATTATGTAACACACCTCCTTTCCCACACACCCATGAAGGACGACGACATTGAGCTTGCCGACGTCCACGACGACGACGACGACCTCGACCTAGACCTCGATATCGACATTGACAATGGCGACGACGCCGCACTCCTTGGCGCAGAGAGCAGAACGCGTGGCAGCGAGCGGTGGTCCAAAGTGCGCAGCATCGTCCTCGAGGTACGTCGTGCCCAACAGCGAGCAGGTCCAAATGACGAGATGAGATGGTTGCAGTGCACACTGACCCTGCTGCTCACCACCGTCAGCCTTTTATTCACTGGCGAACTTCTGGACCACGTGTCGGTGAGTGGCATGGCCGGTCGCTAAATGGAAGAACCAACACGAAAACAGCATTGGAAAGCCATGCGCACCATTGGCGAGCTCA
Source organism: Boletus tylopilopsis (assembly GCA_038093875.1). Classification (NCBI taxonomy): domain Eukaryota; kingdom Fungi; phylum Basidiomycota; class Agaricomycetes; order Boletales; family Boletaceae; genus Boletus; species Boletus tylopilopsis. The sequence goes on from JBBPTB010000955.1 coordinate 515, forward strand.
TCATGCTCGTCCCCATCATCACAAATCTAAAGGGAAATCTAGAAATGAATCTCTCTGCGCGCCTCGGAACAGCCGCCAACATGGGCCAGCTCGACGACCCAAAACATCGTCGCAAAGCCATCCTTGGAAATCTCGCTCTCCTACAGGTACAGGGTATCGTCGTCGCATGCGTTGCTGCCATCGTCGTCGTGTTTTTATCCGTTTTTGTCCCTAACCCGCCATCTTCAGAGGGTGTAGGCCTGGCTTTGAGAGCCACCCGCCCCTTGCCCATCAACAAGGGATTGCCCAAGTCTGGGCTCATCGAGTACGCACTGGCATCGTTGCTGTGTTCCCCTGCCTCATTCTCCACCCAGATTTGTCATGGTCGCAGCATCGTCGATGCTCTCTGCCTGCATGGCAAGCCTTGTTCTCGGATCGTTCATGTGTTTTCTCGTCGTCCTATGCCGTCATTACGGCCGTGATCCAGGTTCGTACAACCATCGCCATCCCCTCCCGATCTAACCCCTTCTTCAGACAACATCGCCCCACCCGTCGCTTCCTTTCTCGGAGATCTCGTCACACTTTCTCTCCTAGCGCTCATCAGCGCCACATTGATCAACTGGGTCAACACGCTATTACCGCTCATCATCATGATACTCCTCGTTTGCTCCGCAGTCGCATGCGTCATCGTCGTACGCGGCAACGAGGTCGTCAGAGATCTCATATGGCACGGCTGGACGCCCCTCTTTGGCGCCATGGTCATCAGTTGCGGGACCGGCATCGTGCTCGACATGTTTGCCTCGCGTTATCCCGGCTTCCCTCTCCTCGCCGTCGTCATCAGCGGTCTGATCTTCTCCCTTACGTCAATGTACGCACATCGCTGATTCGATCAACTCAGGTTTACCCGGCAGCGTGGGCTCTATATTTATCTCACGTCTCTCGACATCTTTACATGCCGCTGCATCGCATCTAGACCGTGCCTCTGCTTCTGGTCCGTCAGAACTGCTCGTGATGACCACCCTCGTGTTGGTCACCATCCCGATCGAAATCATCTTTTTGGCCATCTTGGACATGTTTGGCTGGCTCGACGTCCCCGTCGTGTTTGCCATATTTTCCCTTGTCTCGTTTACTTGTGCGGTACGTGCCTCGCGTGTTCTCCGTGTTTTTTTTTGTTCTGACAAGGACGACTGGACAGGCATGGATATCTCTCGTCGTCGCACGATCGCTCACACATTATTTATGGTCCAAGGAATTGGATCCAGACATGTACGCGTTACCCATTCATTCTGCGTTGATGGACTTGGTGGGACAGTTGCTCCTCGTCTTGTGTTTTGCCATTGTCACATTTCTGGGCGTCGCGTTGTAGATGTTGGTTCATCGTTGATACCCGTCGGGACTGTATACTTTATATAATAATCTGTTCATATTTGTAGGTAGACGTGCGCACATACAGCAACTGTTGCAAATCTAAATTATCCATCCCTGCGCACCTTTGGACTTTGCATCGAAGTGTGAAAATAGTGAAGTATAGACGAGAGAAAAATAGCGTATCGTAGACGCGAAACGAAAATCACCGGAGAAGAATGATCATATGATACACGAGTAATAATAATAAAAACAAAATGGCCAGCATCCACTGATACTACTGGCAACAAAACCCCTAGTTTGGGAAAATTCGGAAGGACTGTTTGTGACCCACAATAGGGTAGGGGAAGGCCAATACATATCCACTCCCAGTCTTCATGAACAGCCGATCTGGCGACTCCGAGTCTTCTGGCACTTCATACCCCACATTCACGCTGAGATCATCCAGGACCAGGAGGTCGGTAAATGTGATGGCATGAAATTCAGGAAGTGGGAGGAGTTCATCACTTCCAGACTTATAAACGGCTTTCAAAGCCCATAATGCGGTTGCCAGACAGATGTTCCCAATACCGGAGATAGATCCGACCGACTTCCAGAGGGGGTAAGACTGACGGATATTAAAGATGCGAGCATAGACACCGCCACCACTGTTGATATCGAGCTCTATCTTGACTTCGTCTCCCACCTCGAATTCGAGCTCCGGGTAGTAATTTTCGCGATTATGAGCATAGCTTTTTGTGTAAGCTACGTGCAACAAAAGATGTGAGTGAATTCATGAATTCACAACTGAAGGCTTTTTTTACCTGTGAAAGAATGTCCATTGGAGGTGCATGCAAGCTTGAGACCGGCCTCAAAACCAATGGGCAGACCGCCGCTAACACAAGTGCGATAATCACCGATCGCGACCGCGATAAAACCAAAAGGCTCTTCAAAGCACCTCTTAGTCCAAATCTGTGGAACTTGCACAATGGCAGAAACATGACGAATGGGCTAGAAATAAGAAAGGATTAGATCAATCGAGAAGCAGTCAAGGGATTAACAACCCACCGCGTCTCCTGTTAGTATTTCTGCCTTGTAACCAGCATAAGGCTCGTTCGTGGCGAGAACCGTTAAAGCAGACAAGAGGGTGGAGATGAAAGCAGTGAAGCGCATGGTAGACGTAGACTCAAACAATAGGCTGTGAACGATCTGGAAGCTTGAGCTTGGGATTGAATGTATACCATGACTCCATGCTTTTATCGTTTATGTGTTTGACAGGACGCCTTATGACCTAGGCAGTGTTTCACTCGTAAGCAAAGCGAAGACGGTGCAAGTTGGGAAACGCAGGGCCAAGATTCGCTGCTATTATTAGTGGTTTGGAGACGATTTTCGACAGTTGTCGCTTGAAACTGAGCAAGGTACCATATGGTGCGTGTCAAGTGGCTGTCACCTAGACCGTCTGTAAACCTTAAATTCTGTGGAGGAGCCCTCACCCGGCTCTGTCATACCACCACTACCACCCCCCTCTGTAACTCGGCTAGCAGTGTTGACAACATTATGCGATGTTCGGCCACTCTTTTGACGTGCCGAGTGTTGCGAGTCTCCTTATCCAAAGCTCTCCTTCCCACCAATGGACCAAGATCCGCACCACCACAGGCCATCTTTCTCACAGCATATCCTACCCAATGGCCACCCACCGAGAGACCTCGTCGCCTCCAACAGTCCAACTCAAACAACGTCAACACCACTGTGCATCTTACCTGCAGTGTAGGAGATGGACGCTAATTCAGTGCTGTTGGGTCACCATCTGTAAAAGTGTTACAGTTATCAAATTTTCACTAAATTTATCTGATATCAACTGAGCTGAAATACAGACGGCCGTTCGTGTTTCAATCTTATGGGACATCACCTGCTACCCGTACTCCTTGTTCTACCGTGAAACCTAACCCTTTCTGCTATGCCCATCCATATTACTATGAAGGGAGTTGACAGCTTGCAACGGGCACCCCGTGGCAAGCACAATTCTGCACCAAACTAATAGATCGGACGTTCCGAATGAAGTTGAAACAAGATCATGAGCTTATAGAGACATTCAATCATTGGACCCATGGCAGGTACGATGTTTGACCTGATTGACAATACATGCAAGGGATCTCACCTCTCTGTTGGCTTAGGCTGCAGATCGAGAAAAGTTGCATCGAGGTTCCAAAACATGGTTGGTCCGGACATGGAACATTTCTTTACTATGCTTATCACCTGTGGCTCCCACTCAAGTAATCAATTAACCGTGTGAGACAGGCGTCAGCCTTGTCATGTCAACTCGCTGAGCCATAGTGTACATACATGTTGGAGGGGTGAGCGAGTAGGTGCCAGGGGTCCTAGTGGAGTGGCCGGCGACCGTGACAGCGTAGTCAAAGAGTTTTTACCTCCTTCAATGCTGTCTCGGCTTCAAGTTTCTCCCTTCTTTGCTTTTCGCACTCCTCAGCCTGGTATTGCGTGCTTTTTCCTCTACTTCCCTTTTCCTTGGGCAAGACAGTTCTCTGTAGTTGTATCAAGTGTGGGCGAAGAGATGCTGAAGAAGCAATACCGGTCAACCATCATCCCTATCCGGCTCTCGAGGTATCTCGATGTGTCCCTAGAGTACGGGCATGCTTCTTCTCGGAATCGCGATGCAGATGAAGTTTTATTTTCATTTTCTGATCGTTTGTTCCTTGTATCCCGGTTGCGTGCCCACTTTCTGGTTTCCACCTTTTTCTTGAGCGACGATACTTCCTGACAACGCCGTGCTCCTCGGTGCAGAGAACAGGACGCGCGGCAGCGAGCGGTGGTCCAAAGTGCACGGGCTTGAGGTACGTCGTGCTCCATAACGAGCAGGTCCAAAAGTGAGAATCTGAGATGGTCGCAGTGCACACAGACCCCTGTCACTCACCACCATCAGCCTTTGATTCACTGACAAAAAAACTTCCGGACCGTGTGTCGGTGATGGCATGGCTGGTCGCTAAATGGAAGGACCGACACGAAAACAGCATGCGCACCATTGGCGAGCTCATCATGCTCGTCCCTATCATCACAAATCTAATGGGAAATCTAGAAATGAATCTCTCTGCGCACCTCGGAGCAGCTGCCAACATGGGCCAGCTCGACGACCCAAAACATCGTCGCAAAGTCATCCTTGGAAGTCTCGCTCTCCTACAGATACACGGTATAGTCGTCGCCTTTTTATCCGTTTTCGTCCCTAACCCTTGGCCATCAGGCTTTGAGAGCAACTCGCCCCTTGCTCATCAACTCAGGTTTACCTGGCAGCGTGGGCTCTATATTTATCTCGCATCTCTCGATGTCTCTACATGCCGCTTCTTTGCATCTACACCGCGCCTCTGCTTCTGGTCCGTCAGAACTGCTCGTCATGGTTACCCTCATACTCATGTCCGTCCGGATTTCTAGTGACTCGAAGCCCAAGTATCATGATGTCGACAAGTAAACAACTTGAAGGTACCTGCTCAAATTCGGCCTACATACAAAATAATAATTAAATTTACAGCAGTTGTTGCAAATCTAAATTATCCATCTCTGCACTGCTCTGGACTATGCGCCGATGACGAACGGTCTTGATCCATACCGGGACTTGGCACCAGCCTGCGTGTACAAGCTGCGAACCACATGTATTCAAGTTCGTCATGCAGATCGATCAAAGGCGTATGCCAAATTTGGCGCCGTACGTCCATAAGACACCGTGCAACGTTCACCTTAACCCACGCGTCTCGAACTGCAGAACGGAAAAATTTCCCGTGCCAGTGGCTATGCCGACACAAGGTGTTGATGGACACGCACAGATCATCTCAAGAGAGACTCGCGGAACCACGTGTGATCTTTTGGCGCTCGATTCGACATGACGTGCCTTTGAGCTCTTGGATCCACGTCTAGATGAAGCATGTTATGTAAGTGGTACCAGCGACTCGAGGGTATCCATCGTGACGTCGACAAGCAAACAACTTGAAGGCAGTTATTAAGCGTAAGCCTAGGGGATGAGGAGATGGTTGCAACTAATATGGTAACCTGCGGTCTGCGGGCCGAGAGTTCCGGAGAGTGATATCCCACTGGCAATACCCATTTTTAATGCCACCGTCCAACTTGCACGTTGGACGGGCAAACACGATGGCAGTGCTCCGCGAGCAACGGTCATCATCCTCTGTTTGGATCAAGTTGAGATCAAAAAATTATAGACACGAGATGACAAATTCAACAACATTGAATTCTGACTTGAACGGAAACATTCCGAAATACACTGTGTTATTTATGAACCTTTGGATGATGTGAGACTTGACATTGTCAAGCACTGTCCACTCCACACGCTTCTGTATCATGTAGTGGGTGTCTTACATGCAGTTCCAATGTTGGGGAGAGCCTGTGATGTCATAAGTGAGACAGATCCATTCCCAGCGGATGGGCCAACTACTCACAGGTCCACTACAACAGAGCAACTGGCCCATTGTACACAATCCGTCAGGAGTAATGAATGTACAATCCAGTGCATATCCGTCCTGCACAATGGGTCAATGACATGGCTCAGTACAAGGTAATACCATAACTCACAATCGGAGGAGTTAGACAGCAAGCTTCTAATTCGAGGCTGGGCATCTTCCAGCAGAAGTAATGCCAGTGAAAACAATTAGCGCAAAGACGAGAGAGGCAACACATGCAAACATGACTGAGAAGCGCTTGAATGGCGGAGGTGAATGGTGGAGGTGAGGAGCCCTCACAGTGTTTTATATGTTTGGATTCTTCGCCTGAGCCAAGATTGGTTAAGTGAACGATACAGTAGAATCACTCGAACACATCCTAACAGAATGCACCCACCCCGATAACCGCACCATATGGAACCTCATTAAACAGAAGTGGCCTGATGGTGAAAATAGCTGGCCTGACCTCCGACTTGGACACATACTAGGAAGTGGCTGCCTTCAAACCAACCACAACACAGATGACGAATGTGCAGCCAAGAAACGTGGCACTGCATGCCTAAAAAGAATCCTAATCTCAGAGTCAGCATACCTCATCTGGACTCTATGTTGCGAAAGAGTAATTGGAGGCTGCACGTACCCAAAGCCATCAGTTGCAGCCAAATGGCTCAACCAGATCACGACCAGACTCCAAATTGATCACCTGCTAGTGACATCAAACAGGAACAACTCCGCAAACAAAGTCAAACAAACCTGGACAACTGTTACGGACTACCGGATACCGGGTACGGATTACCGGATACCGGGTATGGATTACCGGATACCGGGTACAGATTACCGGATACCGGATTGTTTTTCTTCTTATCATCGGACTCATTCTCTCCTCACGATGGGATATCCGCCCCCATCCGATGTTTCCCCCTTGACCACACCCACTCGAGCATGTACGACCACGAGTCACTTCGGACTTGTAGGGTCATTGTAGTAGCATTCCTCTTGTGTCTCCGTTGTCCCGGTTTGTTCCGCTCTTCTTGACAGCGGAGCCCCGTGTTTCACCTATCTGCCCGCTGTCCCATTTGTTCCGCTCTTCCTGACAGCGGGACTCCATTGATCCTTAGACCTTCTCACCGTTGCCAGTAACATCCTTGTTTTCCCGACGGTCCGTGCACCGTCTTGCTTAGTATATAAACCCTCTGTCACAGTAGTAGGACTCCCTAAGTTAGTTCTACGCAATACACTGCGTTGTGACTTCTCCCTCTCGATGGAACTCTCCCTTGGTCCGTTCCAGGCCAAGGCTTGACTTGCCTCGACCGTATCCGAGTGGAACCAGGACCACTCGCCTTTCCAATAGGCTCTTACAAGAGTGCGGAAGGCAGCGCCAGCTTGTGTTTACCCAAGCTGTCGCCTTATCAAACGGGCCTCCTAATACTTGGCATCCTCTCCTTGCTCTTTGTTTGCGCCTCTGCTTTTACCTATTACTTCGCCCTCCGTTGACTCCACGTTCCAGGAGTTGACACGACGCGGTAAGCGTAACAACAACCATACTCAACCACCCAAACCCCCTCCCAAACGACTGGTCCACTAACCCTGAGGTTTTAGTGGGTATAATCCTATCCAGGCCCCCTGCATGAACCAGGAACACCAGATAGGTCATGGAGTCCCACACCCCCTATGCAAGTAGGGCGTGCGTAAGCACATTTTCCCTTGGACCGATTAGCCCTGGCTAATCGCCTTAGTGTATTATGTACGGTTATCCGCCCAAATTTACAGTGGCGGTGCGTAAATGCATAAATTCGGCACAGCTGCCTTGGCAAACGCCATGACGCGTGGTGGAAAGGGAGAGTCCGTGCATAGTGCATTTGAATGCTTCGCAGGGACTTGCCCAGCATGAAGGACCATCCAGGCGGGTGTGAGGCATCGAGTGTCACAGGGGCCAAGTGGGCGCGCATCAGTGCACTGAGGAAAAAAAAATAGGTATTTTTTCAAGGTTTTTTCAGATCTAGAGTGACTTGCAGTGTGTTGAAGGGATACATCGACCATAGGTTAGTTATGATGGCACGCGTCAGTGTGCAGGCGAAAAAATATAGTCATTTAGATTTTTGAGGAGCAAGAGCCGCAGCATGAGGGGCATGCTGGCCAGTGGGCTGGCGAAATTTATGAAATTTACACCTTGCTTAGCCAAATTTACTGTAAATTTCTCGGTCCCCATCACTTTACACTACTTTACCTGCCAAAACGAGCACTTTACTCACTTTACACCAGCTTTACAGTCTTTACATGGGGTTCTGTCCCTCCTCGCGACATCATGTGCATGTAGCATACACATACATGTCATACCTACATATCTACCATATTTTCGGGACATTCCGAGCGACTGTCTCCCTGCTCGAGCACGACCTCTCGAACCCCCACCACCTGCCCAGACTCAGGGGGTTGCCACTTTTGGCTTGGCTACATCAGGTAAGCAAGGCACTGCCATGCATAAATTTCTTGAACTAAGTAGAGCTAGCTTTGTCAATTGCTACATAATAATATCACTTGTCCAAAAAAAAAAAAAAAATTGGTTAAGTGCAGTTGGGCTGACAAACATTTTTAATATCCAATATCATCCAAATTCTGACTAGACTGAGAAGCTCAAGAAGTTGTTCCAAACCTGACAATACATCTACATTCCTAACTGCTTGAAGAGTGCTCAATGAGTGCCTCCTTTTGGTGTAGGCCAGGGCTAGCTTACATGTATACCTTGCAAGTCTTTATTGTTAGGTAAGTTTACAACATGGTTGTTTTTGCCAGCTCCTTATCTCTGATTAAGATGCTGATTGCCGCTTAGATTCAAATCAATGAGATAATCAGTGGCGAGTACATGGAACTACAACATATATACACTATGAGAGAGTAAGATGTGGGCCTATCCATGTAGGAGTGTGTCACCTTGTCATATGATCAAGTCTCTTATAGACATAACATGGGCCTTGTCAGTTAAAGTAAGTAATATGTCCTTGTAAACTGTCTCGCTGTTCACTAGCAAGAAATCAAGAGGTTTGTGTTTACCTAACCTGTGCTCAGACAGTGCTGAGTGAATGGCTGATCCAGTGAGTGAAATCAGACAGGAAAAACCTGCAACTGATGTGTCAAGAATATTGCAGTGACCACCAAACCATATGGTGCTCAGAATGACAGAAATGAGAGCTTGATTCTCATGTAGTGTGATGATTGTACTGTGCTAAAAGTTGTTCAAGTCAGATTTGCAACCCCAAGACTGTTGCTCATACATACATCGTCCATATCATGTAGCCACCTATGATCATTGAGTAACCAAGGGATTCTTTGTTGCTTAAGAACAACCTCCGAGTCCACATTTGGATCCCAGAGATAAGGATGAAGTTTGTACACTTCATGGATTAATTCACATGCCAAGTCTTTGAATAGCTTTTGTGTTGCAGCAGCAACAGAAAATATACACAAAAATGAATTCTTGGTGACCAGTGCATCAGCAGGAGGCAGCAGATCCCCTGAAAACTATATGAGCCTATGGACAGCAAGCCAATAATGTCTGACAGTCAACGTACCCAGGATTTCTTCAGCAGCAGTCCATACTATTGCCTTGCACATGGTGCTTGTAGGCATTGCGTTTATGAAAAGAACCGAGAATTATACTTTCTGTTTTGCTAAAGATGCAATTTGTCCTTGCTGGTTCTCTGATACTGCAACTGCACTCGCTGCTGCAGTGGTGGTTTGCATCACACAATTGGTATCTGAGACAGTTGGAGATGTCACCGAGCCTTCATTGAGGGCAGGGAGACAATGGATACAGGAAGTGTTCACAACAGAGGTTTTGGCCCCTGCCTGTACATGGGTTGAGATATATTCAGGTCATGGTGTGCATTACTCACCCAGAATACACCATTGGTGACAGTGCCACCATGGACCTGTTCCTCCAGACATAAGGGTGCATATGCTGGGATGAAGTGTATTCCAGGAACAACATATGGCGCCCCTCGAACACAGCCACACAGCTGGACATTCAACAGCATGCGACCTTGCAGGTCAAGAGTTCCACCTGCATTGTCTGGGTGCAGCTCCATCAATCCGCTGTCAGACAACTCATAGAGATTCAAAGACTGTGGAGGTGATGATGAGACAGCAAGATATGATGACGCTGGCATGTGAGAAGGGTGAGTTGTTGATGGGTTGTAGCTATGGAACTGTTGAATGCTGGATCCTGGAAAAGAAATGGGATATGATGACAATGATGTGCCAGAAGGGTGAGAAGCCAACTGAAAAGAGGGTCCAGAGTATAAGAAACAGATCGATGGCACTGTTCCAGCAGGGTCTGGGATGATGGTGACTTCATCTTGTAGGATGTGGCAAGTCAACGAGTCTTCAAGGCCATCTGGGTTGATGGCCTGCTCAGCATGACAGTCGACTTGATTAGTATCTGGCCTCAAACATGGGTTAAGGTTGCCAGATGGCCACGCGATGCTTTATACACAAAGTCATCAGGCAACCGAGTCAGACAGACAACTACTGTAAGGGTTTCTCATGTGGGGATTTGCTAAGGTAGTGTGATGCTTCTTGCTACAGGCCGCCATACTATGTACACTCACTTAGAGCAGGAGAAGAGTAAGTAGGAGTGATGAAGTGGCTCACCTGCAGTGAGATATATATGACCACAAAAAAAGTGATCTTCAAGGCAATAAATTAGGATAAGAACATGGAGGAACATGATGGAGTAAGAAAGGTGGAGAATCATGTACATGTGTCAAGATCAAGAATAATCACCAACAAAGTCCTGGCCTCACAAAAGCCTTGCTGCAGCCCACCTCATGGCTCTCCGTAAACACCACCCTCCCCAATCTCAAGATCATCATCATCATTGGCATCATCACACTCGTTACCATTGGCATCAATGTCTAAACCACATGCTTTTGCATGCTCCACCATGACTGTGAGCTCAGTTGCTTCTCGATCTGCCTCACAGGCAGCACAAGCAAGGTGATCACCAAAAAATAGCTTGTTGTCCTTGAGGTCAGGGAGCCCTCGATCTGAGTACATGTCCTACCAGACCTTCAGCTCCATTTCACTGAGATTATGCAGGTCTTCAATATGAGTTTGGATTTGTTCTAGGGTGTGGACCCTGTGTTTCATCTCTTTGAGGTCCCATGTTGCAAGGAGCAGCTGAAGACGTCTTTTCTCTGCCATTGCAAACTTCTCGTGCACAGCGGATCGGAGGATGTGGTTTGGTAGAGCCTCAATACCATGCACAAAAATATCCATCACCTGATAAATGCGTAAGATAGGCTAGCAATGAAGATAATTTAATGGTACCTCAGAAGGGCCTAGCTCATGGCTGGCGAGGTCTTTATGGCAGGGGCCTTGACTCTGAGTAAATATCACATGGGGATGCTGGTGGGTGGGGTGAAGCGCTGGGCGCCACTGCTTGGTATATGGAGAAAAACAGCTACGCGTCGCTGCAGGTCCTCTAGCTGGGGAAAGTTGGAGTTCAAAGTCCATGGGATCACTCCAGCCATCTAGATAAGTTCAATGGCTGGTGGATAGAAGGCTGGCGGGACTGGGTAGCAGGGATTGTTTGTGTTACGGTTTTCCCTGGTTGCCGGACCGGATACGCCGGACCCTCGTTCATTTTTCTTTGTTCTTCACCATTCACCCTTGATGGACAGAACACGCCCTTATCCCGAAGGCCTAGCAGACGCCTTCTGACCTGAGGAGCTTGTATGCTTGCTCACGCAGTACTCATTGCCTAGGAGTACACCACCGACCCACCATCGTCCTCTGATGGCCCCTGAGGGGTAACCTTGTTCCCTCAGCATTCCCCCCTATGTCTGGAACGACGGTAAACTACCAACGTCCGCCATGACGCTAAACTGTGACACTCGAGGGGTAACCCTTGTTCCCTCGACACTCGCGACTACGCCCGGAGGGGCAACCTCAG
>JBBPTB010000956.1:0-12232 GCA_038093875.1 Boletus tylopilopsis
AGGCCAGATATATGGAGCTTGGAGAGGGAAAAGTGGAAGAGAAAGCCTATGAATAAACTGAGTAAAATAAGCAGCGGTTGTTATTTGATTTGATCAATCGATCATATGATGTCCTCGGCACCTATGGTGCTTGGCGTCTCCATCTCCACCTATCAATGTCTCCACCGGCTGAGGGGTGGCCACGCCCTCGTCCATGGTGACAGTTTGAGATAAGTGGTTGTATGCGTTGTAATAAAGTACTTCGTACTGACGACAGAGGGATAAGGCAGCGTGTATTGAGCTCATCCGCGTGATTTCCTAGGCAACTTGATCTCGTATCCTGCGTTACTCTGGTAACCAGTCCGTGCTTCGGCAGCCTGGTCCCAGGTCAGCAGACCACTGAGGCCTTCCCATCTCGTGGGTATTCTTTCTCGTCTCTTCTTTTACCCTAAGGGCCAACCCCAGCCTCTCCCAATTGAAGGTTGGCACCGGCACGACCGCCATGTTCGTGTTCCTGAAAACGAGATGGGCCGGCTCAGATCTCCTGACCTTCAAGTTACTATCTGTGGACCAGCGCAATTCCGATGGGAGGGTGTTCGAAACATTCGAGGGACGCCGCTTCCAACACGCGCGTATCGGATGAATATACGTACATACATGGCCTCGGACTGTCTGCCTTGAAATGATGGAGTCGCTGCGTGGTGTGATCACTTAGTTACAGTAACTGTAAGTCGACCTCTTGGCATCATCCAGGCTTTCACCTGTCCCTTTGTCTCACGCTCACGTTTCGGATCGACGCATGCTTCGCTCAGCTGCCTGATAGCGGTTTGGTCACCAGCCTGAGGTTACGTCTTGGATGGCATGTTGACGCTTCGATGTATACCAATGCGTCATGTGGCAAGAGCGGGTGAAATGATCCCCTTGGATGTGTAATCTTGTCACATACCGCGACGAGTCTGAGTTCTGTTGCCAGCCGATCCCGTCCGAGATTCAGACGTCGCGACAACGTCGGTGCTGGGCAACCATCGCACACGGGATTCAGTGACTCGCCCGCCGTCGCTCGACCTGTAGCTGCAGCCAGTGCCCGCTTGCTGACACCCAAGTTCACATAACTCTCGAAAGTCCCATCCTACCGCATTTGCCATCACGGCTTTTCTGCAAATTAGCGTTGTTGATACTTATACCTCTCTGGTGGCAGGTACCTCCACCTATGTGCCGATCGTCGGAAGGCTAGGTTAGACAGCTCCCTAATGCCAACGTGCCTGTCCGAAAAAAAAGTGCGTGACTTAGGCCGGGACTCTGACATACCTCCCTTCTAAACGAGACCATGCCTCAGTAGTGTTGGCCGTTTGAATGGCTGAGCTTCAGCATCCCGCTCTCCCTTTTAAAATGGAGATATCTCCAGTTTCCCCGTTGTCGTCGCCACCCACGTAATGCATACATTAGTTACTACTGGTTCCCTGACGCTCACATGCTTCACAATTCTCTATCTTGCACGACGAGCTCGAAAGAGTGAATCTCCTTACCCATTACCCCCAGGGCCTCCCGGTTTACCAGGGATTGGTTGCGTTATGGATGTTGACAAACATGCTCCATGGTTGACATATGCAAACTGGGCCAAGACCTACGGTACGTTCCCAAATCCCAGACTCGTATTTTTCTCTTTATCTCAGTTGATGTCTATGTAGGCGATCTAGTTCATGCTCCAATGCTGGGGAGAGATATCTTTATAATCAATTCAGAGAAGATCGCCAAGGACCTCCTCGAGAACCGGTCCAGAAATTATTCAGACAGGCCATACTCTATGGTCACTCATTTGTGAATTCCTCGAGATTTTGTTGGGGGCGGTTGATCTCAACTCACTGTTTCAGGTGCGGGGTTGGGTTTAATTCCACTTTCATGCCTTATGGCGATCGATGGCGGCTTCACAGACGCTTTTTTCACCAAACATTCAGACTCAAAGCAGCACCCAGATTTCTACCCTGTCAACATCGTGCATCATGTCATCTCCTCCAACGATTGCTTGAAAACCCCGGAAAATTTGATGATCACATCCTCAGGTAAGTGGAGACAGAACATACAATGTCCACTCCAACTCATCTTCATGAAGATACACTTCATCCATCATCATGAAGAGCACTTATAACTACGATCCTCTCTCTCGCAAGGATGACCTCGTCGATATGGTGCTAAATGTTTTGACAATTGTCATACCTGCTCTGCGTCCCGAAATCGATGCTATGCTGAACGCCTTCCCGTGGTGTGAGTGATTTCCGTTTCCAGTTTTGATTGATGTGTTGGTTAATATGTTTCAAGTGGTTTATCTCCCATCATGGCTCCCGGGGATGTCATTCAAGAAGGAAATGGCAGTTGCAAATATATACTCGAAGCAATATCTTGACCGGTCGTTTGAGTACTCACTTCATAAATCGGTAATGACCCTTCACTCGGCGGCTGCGCATGTTAATGAAGGAATACATGTCCAGAGCGATACCATCGCACCGTCGATGGTACACGATGCATTGCAACATTCGGAAGAACAGGGGAGTTTACCCGAACTTGAAGATCCGTGGATGCAAGCACTCAAAGAAGCAGCTGGGACTGCGATTTTGGGTAGGTTGTTCGCATGTCTCGCGAGATATATACTAATGTCGCGTCGGTCAGCTGGAACAGAAACTGTATGTGGCACGACGATGTTAATATAAGTAATCCTAATTGCTAACCAAATGGAACAGTCCGGTTCACTCCTGTCGACCTTTTTTCTAATGATGGTGATGAACCCTGCAGCTCAGGAAAGAGCCCAGGCACAGATCGATGATGTGGTTGGCCGAGATAGGCTTCCAGGGATGGATGATCGACCCTCATTACCCTACCTTGATGCAATTTTTCGCGAGACGGTCAGATACAACCCTGTTGTCCCTCTCTGTGAGCGATGACCTTGCCTTGTTAATGCACACTGCTCATTTTTGGAATGTCGTAGTGGTTCCTCATGTTGCTGTAGAGGACGACATGTATGATGGCTTCCATATTCCAAAGGGTAAATATTAGTGGTCCACCTAATGAGCATTCGCTGACACCGATTTCAGGTGCCATATTCTTGACGAATGTCTGGTTCGTGTTTCTGCATTCTGGATAACTGCATATCTTCGACGACCTGTTTGCTAGGTCAATGGCACACGACGAATCCAGGTACCCCAACCCACACGAGTTCATCCCCGAGCGATTCTTCAACGACGACGGCTCTCTCAAGTCTGACAACACAGAACACCTCAATTTTGGATTTGGTCGACGGATATGTGTCGGGAGACACTTTGCAGACGCGTCCGTGTGGGCGGTGATTGCCAAGGTGTTGGCCGTATTTAAGATCCTCAAGCCTCTAGACAAGAACGGGATAGGAATCCCTGTGGAACCGAAATTTTCAAGCAGTATTGCCTCGTGCGTGTTGTTATTTTACTCATGGCTACCCAAGTCTGGACTGGTGCTGACATGCCTCACAGACGTCCTCTTCCGTTTAGGTGCCGAATCGTCCCTCGGGTGGATGGGATGGACGCCGAGAGGTTGGCGCTGCTCATTGCTGCCAGTTCTCCTTGACGTGGTTCGCATTGTGTGAGTTCTTCTGCTTTGGGACGTCGATGGGCTCATCGGATTCTCCAGGAACTTATGTCAAGAGTTACCTTCTATTTTAAGCTAGTGGTCCTAGGGAACTTCACTGTAAGCTACATACATGATATCCCTGTTGCCATGATACCTTAAATTGTACCTGCGAGTGATGGGACTACTGAGGCGTAACTTGAAAGCTTTGTGTCTCGTGGATATTCTCGTCTCTTCTACCCCTAGTAGCAAGTACCAACCAGATTGTCGTTGCTTGCGACTCTGCTACATCGGAGACACGATAAGCTGACTCCACGTGCTATAGTTCACTCGGACAGGACTCTGATCGAGACTTGCCGACACGCCAACGTCGAACACTAATTGCGCAATGTTTGCACTACTGTACTTACACCCCGCTAGCACGACTGTCGACGTCCGCTTGGAGATGGCCATCCCTCTCCGATGCCAACGTGGTGTGTCATGACGTACTTTGAAGTATCGCAACTATATACGACAGGCTGCTGTCAAAAAATAGAATCCTAGATCAGTGCTAGCCATGCAGAAGGAAAAAGCAACACAAACAAACGGACCGATCCGAGTCCACTGGGAGTGTGAACAAGGCACCGCCATGTTCGTGTCCCTGAGGACAAGGTGCGACTTACAGCTCCGGGCTTCTCTACTAAAAGCCTTGAATATGTAAACGGGTACTATATCGGTTCCAGATAACTGCTTGTGAGAGTGGCGAAGAACATACCGAGTGCTTCCTTATCTAATTTTTGAATACCTAGAGCCCCTAGAAAATTCTGGATTGGAGGTCTAGGTAATGTTAGTACTGCAGTCTAAACGTGAGCGGCTATCTCAACCGTCGTGATGGAACCCCTAAATTGTGACAAGTGCAATCAAGGTACAGTCGAGGAACTCCGACATAACATAACACTCGCTGGTGATAGCTTCGACAGCTGTGCCTCTTCTTCCCGCTGAGAATGACTTTATCTCCATGCGCCACCCACGCAATGTGTACAGTACCTGGGTGACTACGTGTGCCTTGCCGATGATCGTTGGCACAGTGACGTCGTCGTGCGCACTCGCCATACCAGCGTTGGCTTGCGTGCATCATGTCAAGTCGGGGCGGTGGTGGCACGGGCGTGGTACCATGTTGCCACGCGGGACCGTTATCGTCGCTGTGCGAATCGTGCGCGTCGAGCGGTAAGGAGGAGAGGGTGGCATGGGCGCGGCGGTCCCATTGATATGTACTTGTGAGCACCGGCGAACTGTCGGTTATCTTGTACGCGAGCTTGATGGACGCGCCTGCATGCATGCACAGGTGTGGAACATGGAGCGCAGATCCCACGACGGGATGTTCGGGGCCGAGTCGTGGCTGTTGAGAAGAGAAGCGTGTGTTAAGATCGATCGATCGATCAAGAGACGAATAAACGAACGAACCTGGACAACCCGACTGTCCACCTCGACCGACGCCACGTCCAACACGTGCGCATTGGATGAATATACGAACGGGAGACGAGAGAGGTCGTCCGCGTTGAGGTGATGGTGACACAGGCGCACTGCCATCTGCGTGGGTCGACATCGACGTCGAGCGCGGAGGGCGGTGGAGCCGGTGGAGAGGAGTGGCGAACGGTAACACGGCGCAGTTGTGCCATTGATATGGCGTCGCCGTCGTGGGCACGTCGTACATGTTGTTTTGTGTCGACGTGGACCCCGTGATAATATGTACGACACATAGTGTCTGGTGGCCTCGCACAGCCTGTCCATGTGTGCTTCGTGGGGGTCCAGGGTTATCAACGTTTGACGTCGTCGCTGTTGTGCCTACTATTGGCGCATGTTGCGTAGTCAAGCAGGGGGGGGAGAGTGTGGGTAGTGGCAAAGGGAAGGTGCCATTGATGGTGACTAGCACCGTTGTCGTCGTCGTGCGCGTCGCATTGACGACGCAAGGTGGTGAGACGTGGACAGTCTCGAGGTATTTCACCAACCTGTACAGCCCAGGTTGAGTCTGTGCCTTCAAGTCAGGGAAAGTAATTCTCACCTGCTCAATTCGGAACACCACTTCGCATGATCGTCTCGACGAAAACCACCCTTGAAACAACAGGTGACGACTGATTAGTCTCGTTCCAACCTCCTACTCATGTTCGTGAATCGCAGGCAAAAACCAGATGGCAACCGAAGGAGGGTAATAAAACAGTAACAATTTTTCAACCATTCAATGACCCTGGCATACGAGGTGACAGGTCTGCGTTGCCTTCAAGAGACATTTTCAGCCTGGAACGCTGTCATGCCATCAGCATTATTTGATTAGGATGTATCAAGATGTCCACCGGCAGGGACGAGTCCGACGTAACTTACTTCGACGTGAAGTCAGTGCCCTGCACTATGTATCAAAGCGTTTGGCCGTCAAGTTGAATGGCTGTGTTTCATCCCTTTAAAAATGGAGGTATCACAATGTTCCTCATTGTTAACTTGTTGCTTCCACTCACGCAATGCATGCATTGGTGACTACGGGTTCCCTGGCCCTTGCATGCTTCGCAATTCTCTACCTTGCACGACGAGCTCGAAGGAGTGAACCTCCTTACCCATTACCCCCAGGACCCCCCGGTTTACCAGGGATTGGTTGCGTTATGGATGTCGACGAAGCTGCTCCATGGTCGACATATGCCAACTGGGCCAAGACCTACGGTACGTTCCCAAATCGAAGATTCATATTTTTCTCTTTATCTTAGCTGATGCTCGTATAGGCGATCTAGTTCATGCTCCAATGATGGGGAGGGATATATTTATAATCAATTCGGAGAAGATCGCCAAGGACCTCCTCGAGAATCGGTCCAGAAATTATTCAGGCAGGCCACACTCCATGGTCGCTCATTTGTGAGTTCCTCGGGATTTTTTTGTCGTTGACCTCAACTCACTTTTTTAGGTGCGGGATTGGGTTCAATTCGGTTTTTATTCCCTATGGCGATCGATGGCGACTTCACAGACGTTTTTTTCACCAAACATTCAGACTCGAAGCGGCATCCAGGTTTCTACCCTATCAACATCGTGCATCATGTCATCTCCTCCAACGATTGCTTGAAGTGCCCGCAAATTTTGATGATCATACCCTGGAGTAAGTGGAGACAGAAAACATCCGATGACCAATCCAACTCATCTTCATGAAGATACACTTCATCCATCATCTTAAACAGCACGTACAACTATGATCCACTCTCTCGCAAGGATGACCTCGTCGATATGGTGTTAAATGTTTTGACAGCTGTCGTACCCGTTCTGCGTCCTGAAATTGATGCTATTCTGAATGCCTTCCCGTGGTGTGAGTGATTTCCATTCCCTGCTCTGCTTGGTCGCCTAGTATGTTTCAAGTGGTTTATTGTCCATCATGGCTCCCGGGGATGTCGTTCAAGAAGGAAATGGCGGCTGCAAATGTATATTCGAAGCAATATCTCGACCGGTCGTTTGAATACTCACTTCATGAGACGGTAATAATCCTTCACTCAGCGGCTGTGCACGTTAATGAAGGGTTACATGTCCAGAATAATAGCGTCGCACCGTCCATGATCCGCGATGCGTTGCAACATTCGGAAGAACAGGGCACTCTACCCAAACTTAAAGATCCGTGGATGCAAGCACTCAAAGAAGCAGCTGGGACTGCGATTTTGGGTAGGTTGTTCGGATGCCTCGGAGGTATATACTAATGTCATGTTGGTTAGGTGGAATAGGAACTGTATGTGGCACGACAACGTTGATATAGGTGAACCTAATTTCTAACCAAATGGAATAGTCCGGTGCACTCCTGTCGGTCTTTTTTTTGTTGATGGTGATGAACCCTGCAGCTCAGGAAAGAGCTCAAGCACAAATTGATGATGTGGTTGGCCGAGATAGGCTTCCAGGGGTGGACGATCGACCTTCGTTACCCTACCTTGATGCAATTTTTCGCGAGACGGTCAGATACAACCCTGTCGCTCCTCTCTGTGAGCTATGACTTTGCCTTGTTAATGCACACTGCTCATTTCCGGAATGTCGTAGCAATTCCTCATGTTGCTTTAGAGGACGACATGTATAGTGGCTTCCATATTCCAAAGGGTAATATTGGCGGTCCATTTGATGAGCGTTACTGACACCGACTTTAGGTGCCATATTCTTAGCAAATCTTTGGTTTGTGTTTCCACATTCTCGATAACTGCACATTTTCGATGACCTGTTTGCTAGGTCAATGGCACACGATGAATCCAAGTACCCCAGCCCATATGCGTTTGTCCCTGAGCGATTCCTGAACGACGACGGCTCTCTCAAGTCCGACGACACAAAACACCTCAATTTTGGATTTGGTCGACGGATGTGTGTCGGGAGACACTTTGCAGACGCGTCTGTGTGGGTGGTGATCGCCAAGGTGTTGGCCGTATTCAAGATCCTCAAGCCTCTGGACGAGAACGGGGTAGAGATACCTGTGGAACCGAAATTTTCAAATGGCGTCACCTCGTGAGTGTCGTTTAGTACCAGTTGCCACCCAAGTCCGGACTTGTACTGACATGTTTCACAGACGTCCTCTTCCGTTTAGGTGCCGGATCGTCCCTCGGGTGGACGGGATGGACGCCGAACAGTTGGCACGGCTCATTGCTGCCAGCTCCCCATGATATGGTTCGTGGAGTTCCTCCTTTTTGGAACGCCGATAGGCTCACCGAAATATCCAGGAACTTTGTTCGAGTTGCTTTCTATTTCAAGCTAAAGGTCCTAGGGAATTTCGCCCTATATATACGATATGCCTGTTGCCTAGGGCAGTCTCGCCATGATTCCTTAAATTGTACCTGTGAGCGTGACGAAGAGGTCTGGCCAACAGACTACTGGAGCATAACTCGAAAGCTTTGGTCCCTTGGGATGTCTCATGCGTATTCCCAAGAGGCCAGTACTAACCAGATGGTCAATGCTTGCGACTCTGCTACATCGGAGACATGATATGCTGACTGCAAATGTTATAGTTCAGTGACACTTCGTTTGGGCGTCACAGCGATAAGAAGTGGGTGACTCGGAGAAAAAACGAGTCTTATTATGTGACACCCCATGAATTGATCAAGACACTCGGACCTCACATACTCCTCGTAGCAACACAGGACGTTCCTCGAGTTTGGACAGTATTTGATCAGTGTCTCATGATGTGGGCCTTGTCGTCTCGAAAGGCCCACATGTACCAGATCACAAATGCATCTAGCAGTAGTACTTATAAGCAGGTACTTTCTAGGACTGTACCTTTTAACCAAACCCCTCGTGTACATACGTCACCTTTTATGGACATTGGACATCTCGTAGTACCACTACGACTGGACGCCATGTCCCAAAACTGCGTCACCTGTTCTTTGCGGGTGGCAGTGACTTTGCCGAGGGGTGGAAGGCTAACACTACAAGGCTGTCGACGACGACATGGATCGATTCAACTTGTGTAGCACGCCAATGGGTCAAGATTTTAACGCTTGATGGCTTTCGGTGCAAGGCCGTAAGTGCGCCGCACTTTGAAGGATCTCGTTCTCAGGAACACGAACATGGTGTGACCCTCGGGCATGGTTCCTTATACGTAACTCTGAGTCTGCAGGTGGACGCACACACCGATTGGCAGAGCCATTGAACGCGTCTTTGCAAACTGCATGCAGAAGCCTGCTGTATATGCTCTAGGCTCCGTCACATACAACAGTAGGAACGATCAGTGCGTAATAGGCATCAGGTTCCAACGTCCATCAGCGCCAAGTTATTTGGGCAAGACGAGCAGTGACGTTCCAAAGGACAGGGAGATCTAGCCCGTACCCTGTAGAATTGGGAAACATTGGTGTTACTTACGCCCCACCATCTATGTCCGCGGGGATATCGCCATCCCTCTCCGACCCCAGCGTGTCCCCCCAGTGACGTACTTCTGGGTGTCGCAAGTGCGGCAGGCTGCTGTCAAAGAAGCCCTGTAGATTTCCCCGTTCGCGTGCGCGCGCTTTTTCGTACTCGCGAGCTGGCACAAAGAAGCAGGAAAAGGTACAGAAGTGGATATGTTAGCCTTGGAGGGAAGCCTGATGAAGGACATTACCCTGGAGGGCCATCTCGAGTCTGTCGAGATCTGAAAGGGCGTTGCAAGATCAGAACGAACAATATAAAGAACGAGACACGATACGTGCCTTTGACGAACTTGGCCTCGGGGGTCACGCCGTGTTCATATTCCTGAAAACATGATGCCAACTGGGATGATTACATACAAGGTCTGAGCGAACCTTCCATAGTGCCTCGATGCGGAGTGCTGCTGGACTTGCATGCAGCATATCATAAACAAAGTTGTGCATGGCCTCCTGTTAGGTGACAAGTTCTGTTGATACGCATACACGGAGGTAGCAGATCGGGCCTACCGCTTCGAGTCGTCTCTTTTCTTCCTTGGAGATTCCCTCGCGTGGGGTGATGTCCCCGACTATGTCCACGCCGAGCAGTTGATGATATAAGCGTCTGGTTTCACTGAGCAAGAGCGCATTTACCGTGCGCCTCTGCAAGATCGTGCACGACGCACATCATCACGCATCTATCGTTTCGTACATGGGTCAATGTATGGCAAGTAGCAGAGGAACGACTGACTTGGAGACGTCGAGCGTCGCGTCGGACGTACACATGGCCAAAATCGCCATGCGGTACATGTGGTCCGAGATGCTGCGGCCGACGTGAGCACGAACGGATAGATTACAAGACATACGTACCTCTCTGGGTTCGGAACCTGGAGAACATGTCAGCGATGCACGGGTCTGTCAGTCGGCTTACATTATGGTCAATCCATCCCGTGCGTTTTTGTGTCTGTACGCGTATAAGCAAACGCACAGAGCGCGATAGACGCGGGTACCTTGAGTCTCTCTAGGACGTGAAAAAACGCGAGTCTGTCAGTGTCCTCGTCGCCGGACGCGATGTAGAGCGGGGGAAACGTGCGTTTGGCGGTGGACATTGAGAAAGAAGATCTCCGATATCCGATTCCGATAGATAAGATAATACATGTCATGATACTTTTGTGGACGAGACTGCCGCTGCTCTGCGTCTCTTTGTGCCCCGTCTTATCTCGATTAAATCAGCATCTATCTCGGCGTCTTTGCATTGTCCAAGGAATGCCAGGCTCTTTCCCAGGCCGCCAACGCCAACCATGCCTTGGTGCGTACCACCGCCCTTGTTGCGGCGTCGGTTGCCATTGTTTGGCCCACTACCGGCGCCTGATGCAGCATGGCCATTGGGAAAGGTAACAGACGTGAGCGGGAATGGGAATGGGGAGGGTATCTCATCGACCGAGAGCGAGTGTGGGTTCGTGAGGGGTCCGGAAGTCATCGGCGTCGCGCTCCCGTTTCCGAGACCATGCGTCCCGTGGTTGACTGGGATTGGAGGTGGCGAATTACCGAGCTTGTTGCGCAGTTTACGGGTGATGTGGGCGCGCGTCTGGGAATCGAGAGAGACGTCTAGATGAAAGGGATCGTCACAGGCGTATGGGGATGAAAACGTGAGGACGGACCGTTTACGGCGCCTTCGCCTTCCTTTTCCTCCCTGGCTCTGCGTCGTCGTTCTTCGATCCCCTCGAGGAGGCGTTCGCGAACGCGATCACGCCCCTTTCGCCACTCCTCCTCGACACGCTCGCGCTCCTCATCGTAGGCTGTCTCTATCGCCGCACGACCGTGCTTTTCCTCGAATGCGAGTTGTGTGAGCATGGCCGAGCGCTCGAGGGACAAGGGGTACATGCGGAGGTTGTACATCGGGTGCGTCTCTGGGCGGGATGCGAGCTGTATGGCGGCGCTGTGGAGGGCGGAGATGTTTTCAGTAAACTGCCTGCCTCTAGGTGGCCGCGTGAGAAGAACGACAGCGAGAGGGAGAAACCAGGACGAACTCGTCTCTGCGATCAATCATTTCTTTCCCTACTTTTCCTGACAAGTCTTTGCGTTTCTTCTCTCTCTTGGGGTCATCTGGGTTGGATAGTGAGTACGATGGACAATGGTTGTGGCCGGAGCGCGCACTGCTTGGACCAGGGACTGGTTGGTGGTGAACGTGTACTACGTCTGGGCGTGCGTTGTGTGTAGAGGCGTAGGGCAGAGCGAACACGCCGGGTTGAGGGGGCATCGGAGGAGGGCTGCACTCGCGGCGGGAGAGGGACCAAGACAACCTCGCCAAATTAGGAAATCGGCACACTACTTCCGATCATGACGATGATCACGTGGCTAGCCAGGGCTGTATGTCACGCAATTAGTGTTCGCCATGGGAGTGCGCGTCGGTCCTGTTTCAAACGTCACATACAAGTAAGTATCGTTTCTTTTCGTTCACCACGATGACCAAACAGATAACATGTGTAGCAGCGCAAGCAACGACCACATACTCAACGTCGTCCGAAGAGGCTAGGTACAGCCTGCAAAAAATGATCAAAGTCAGTGAGTGGTCAGTGAAATAAACATGCTATTGGTAGCCAATCGTTGCAAATTCGGTCACGAAGATCTCAGGTTTCTATCGGATCAGATCGTATAATGGTATCCTTTCCCCCAAACCATCACAAGTACACTAGGCTCAATCTCACCTCTGCCAGTTTGTCACAGGCAAAGTCGAGACCATCAACGGTGTCGGGACCTACATACATCGCAATGCCCACCGGTGATTATTACGCCGTATGACAACGATTAAC
>JBBPTB010000957.1:0-12230 GCA_038093875.1 Boletus tylopilopsis
TCCAACATGATGTGGTCCCGCAAGTGTATCCATCGTATGATTAAAAGTTGACGTATGGGTTGCAAGAATCGTATCAAAGTCTGGGGGACCACTTTCGGCGGGTTCGTAGGGAGGATGATGTGCAGAGCAGGACAACGACCTCAAATATTGTCTTCACAGGCTTCGCTCGTCCACCATGCCAACTGACTGGAATCATGTTCAGCTTTGTTGTCAATCGTCTCACTTACGAGCACAGTAGCTTGAACGACACCACCAGTCTTCCGGCGATAGTGTGATACAAAATCATGACGCATGGAACTCACGTGGAAAGGTTGATAGACGGTGACATCAGCCTGAGGCAGTACAATTGACATTGACTTATTTCTGCGTAACCACTGTCAATTAGTTTTGGCACTTGGGGAGGAAAGCGGTTCAAGTTATGGGTACCGTGGGTTTACTAGCTCGATCAAATTTCCCATGTGAACATGTGCTCGCTGACTTGCGGAATAGCAGGATAGTGTTGACTTTTTCTCTTTTCTGTGCTCGGAACGACGCCATCAACGCTTCGCTAGGTGCGCTTCATATTATTAATAAGTTATTGGACAGGTTTTCCTTTGGCAGAGCGCAAATTACCTCCGCTTTGACGCCCTCAAACCCCAGGGTGAGATCAGAATCAAAAATATCACCCCTTTATCCATGTGCATGCACCATCAGGACTCAAACCGAATCCCCTCAATCAAAATCTGTCCATGATCAAATTCAAGCAGGCGCTGAAGGCGCTCCTGCATGCCGTCCTTCCCACTCCGATGCCGTTGCGCCCTGAGCGTGAAAGCATGATCTCCCATCAGACACCGCCATAGTGCTGTAGCTGTAAACGCTGCAGCAGTGCTAGTGCCAACTGAGCATCGTTGTTGCTACGACGTCGGTGGAGACGTTCGAGATCCCGAGACGGCCCTCACCCAATAATACTACAGTCGCTGCCATAATTTCAAAACTCGGGAAATGCGGCCTGGGGCGGCCTTTGTACCTTGCTTGACGGGACTGTGTGACTTAGCTGTATCACTGAATCTCGAAATTGGCCCTTTGTGTGGCTGCCGAGTTCCTGTTTTTCGTTTCCATCCATTGGTGCCACGATTCCTGACTGGTAGTACGCTGAGCAGTAGTCCGAAAATTGTGTGAATTCATTCAGTTTGGAGACGCTGCCCACGGACGCGTAGAACGATCGGGGGTGATCACGTGTCGCCAGGAAAAAATGAATTTCGGACAGCCGTACCTGGTCTGAGACACAGTGGGATCTCAATAGGCAGCTTGCTGCATAGCATGCGCGGACAGGTCGTAGAGAGCACTGTCCTGATTCGCGACAGATTGCACAAACAAGAGGAGGTCCCTAGATCTCTCAGACCAACGGGGAAGCGGCGGGAGAGGCACTGGCATGGGATGACCTCCCCAACCTGAAGAAATGCTTGCACCATCGAGACCTAACTTACCTCATCAGACGTTGATGCATGCCTCTGCCCTCGTAACGGACTATAGTATGTCCTATGAAGCGACCATAATTGATATATGGTTACTAACATTCAATGAGAGCATTGTCGATACCCATCGCGTATATTGTCACGCATACGCAGCACGACGCCGGTAACTAGGTATGCCTGTATCATGCCACAATCTTTATGTGGCCCGAATGACCCTGAAAAACTACCACCATCCAGACGACAATCAGTTCAAGCTACGGCCCAAAATCGATCTCTCACCAAGGACGAGGAACTCTGAACTTTAACTAGCTTGTTGGAATGGCGAAGATTGAAGAATACGCAAAGGGGGGAAAGTTGGTAACTGTCAGAAAGCCTTTGGATTGTAGAGTTGACCAAGTCGCCGAGGCTATGCCACGCAAGATCAGTCGTCATGTCTTTTATATTCGGCGCAGAAACTTACTAGCAGGAGTCCGTCGCTGATAACAATTGCGGCGCAAATTGCCTCGTATACTTGTAGGACGGTACAAACGATACCAGCCCACCTACAGGAGACCATTTGTATACAAATAGTAATTTTGGTGACGCACTACACAGATCCAACTAGTAAGGGACTTTTTAGACAGACTCGTCGATCAGACCGGACGGACGGTGAGAATGACTAGAATATCCACGCAATGGACTATAGATCATCAACTTTTCTGCGGAAAC
Organism: Boletus tylopilopsis; assembly: GCA_038093875.1. Taxonomy (NCBI): domain Eukaryota; kingdom Fungi; phylum Basidiomycota; class Agaricomycetes; order Boletales; family Boletaceae; genus Boletus; species Boletus tylopilopsis. Next base: position 2,163 of record JBBPTB010000957.1, read on the forward strand.
GCATAGTTGGGTGGGGAGAAACGCACCAACTCGCACAACATCTTGGAACGTGCAAACGCCGGAAGCACTCCGAGTATCGGGGATGTTGCTTTCGTGCAGTTACCAGTTGCCCGCTGCGGTAGCAAAGGGTGACGAATAGTTAAACCAAATTGCTGTAAATTTTTTGTGTCTCTACTCTTATGCAATCTGGTGCTTTAAGCTGTAACCACTAGAAAGTGAGGGCTCGAAGAGCAAGTGGACAATAACAGGTCGGCAAGCCGTTTTTAAGTTCGGGAACAGGGTCCGTCTATCTCGATTTTCTCGAACCGAATCGTCCTTTGATTATCGTTGTGGACTAACGAGCTGTATCCCTGACGATACTACCATCAGGCTTCTAGCGTTGCCTACGAAAAGTCCGTCGAAAAGCAGGATGGAAACCGCGTGGAATGGAGGTCCGAGTTGGTGGACATGAGGCAGGGCAAAGGATTTGGGCTCATTGACAACTCAAACCCCACCCTTCCAACCCACGGACTCGAATCAACCACGAGTCATTGCCAAGGTCGTGACTAACGGACTTGTCATTATTCTCTCATATCTGTGCGTAACTCGTCGTTTATCGACATCGAGTTTACCCGAATTAACTTGTTTGAGGCAGCACCTTACTCTGATCGCTCTCCTCAGGCTCACTGCTACTGGGCTAGCAGGCAAGATCCTGACATGGCCCGGCCAGAGTGAGCGTAACATCAAAGTTGAGGTGCTCATACCCTTAACCAACATCATTCACAGACGAATTTACAAGATTGCTTTATTCGGTGTCACCGGCTGCGGGAAGAGCTCGATCACCAATCTTCTCGCTGACAAGCTAGTGGCGGACGTGTCTACAGGCGTGGAAACTTGTACGAGACGAGCGCGATGGTACCCAATCTCACTTGGGGACAAAAAACTTCGGTTATGGGATACCATGGGTTTCAACCCAGCCGAGACAAAGGACATCAATCCGCTTTCTCCTTATGAACAAGCGCACGCTCTCTTGCGGAATCTGCAAGACGGCGTTGATCTGATTCTGCTCTGTGCTTCAAAAGACGCCATCAATGCTTCGCTTCGTAGTCTCTACTGGCTACTGAACAGCTTTTTCTTTGGTGGCCGGGCACGAATTGCTCTCGTCTTGACCCACTTCGATGCCCCCGACCCCCAGTGGTGGGATCGAAACAAGACCATCATCTCCCAGAGATATGCCATCCCAGCTCAAATTCCACACGCATGCATCACCACGATTCAGAACGGATCCCCGCACTCCGAATCTCTCTACGATCAATCCAAGCAAGCACTCAAGACGCTCTTACAGGAACATGCTATCACCCAAACCCCAACTCCGTTACGCCTTGATCTCCTGGCGGACACCGCCAGAACTGAAGCTATAGAAAACTTGAACCAGCACTGCCAACTCAGCGTTCTCGATGCTACGATATTAACGGAAAAGTTCAGGTCGCCGAGACGGCCCTTTCACGCAATACTCTTTGGAGAATCCGGCGTTGGAAAGAGCTCGGTCATCAATCTCGTCGTCGGTGATTCAGTAGCAAACGTCTCCCCTGGTATAAATGGCTGCACGCTGGATTACCGCAGTTACAAGGTCAACACGGGAATGCACCAGTTCCTAGTCTGGGACACAGTTGGATTGAATGGGCAGCTTATGGGGCACGACATGTGTGGGCAAGCCATAGAGAACGCTGTCCACCTGATCCGCGACCTGCACAAGCAAGGCGGCGTTGACTTGCTTGTGTTCTGCAGGAAAGGAGGCCGGGTCTCTGCTTCGGAACTGAACAACTTTAGGCTCTTCCATGAATTCTTGTGCGAAGGTCAAATTCCAGTTGCGTTCATCATCACACACCTCGAGAGCTCCAGCCCGATGGAGAAATGGTGGGCGCAGAACGGAGATGACCTTCTCAAAGCTTGCAACCTAAAGGCGGACGAGGCAGCTGGGCATGCCTGTATCACGTCACAATCGTTAGGTGATTCAGACGATGGGTGCCTGCCTGGAAAGTTGTCTCTCTCTAGGAAAGCGGTCCAAGCAATGCTCGAGGACTCGATTTCCTACGGCAGCGCATTTACCAAGGACGAGGGACTCTGGGTCATGTCGTTCTTGAGGAGGCTTGTAGGGATGATGAAAACTCCCCAAAAGAAGGGAAAGTTAACCGTCAAGAACCTCATGGATCGCTGTGGGTTAAACAAGGAACAGGCTGGGGAGTTGATCAAGTTGCTCTACGATACGAGAGGTCAGTCGCCACGCCTTTACTTTCGGTTCGCAGGTTACTAGCAGAAGCAGGATCTTGACACCGGGCTCCAGCTGGCAACAATCACGAGTACAAGTCACTTCTTGTATTTTACAGAATGGGTCGATTAATGGTACAGTATATATATCAATCATGAAACCGAAAGTAAACTGCAGTGACCAATTACAAGGTCACGTACAAGTCTCTGTGTTTCCTCGTATCTTGCACCCTGCTGCCCCCAGGAGGGATGAGCCGCGTCCCAGGTATTCACGCAGACGTGATCAGCAAATCTGACCTGTGCTGCGCTTTCGAGATTCTCGCCATTCGCCTCCCACCACTCCTCGGCGGATCCACGGCGATATTCAACACCACTGACGACAAGCAGCATAGAAACGGCCCCGTCACAGAACGTTTTCCAGACAGTATGGAGTTGCATTACTTGTTCGTTCGTCAGCCGGCCCCGGCGCACGCAGTACAAGACGAGATGGACATCGCCACTGCGCTTCAAACGCGCCTTGATGGCACGCCAAGGTGATGAGTGGTGTTCCAGACCCAACGTGTCGTAAAATCTGAGCACGATGCCAGAGGACGATGAACGGAGGTGGGGAGGGACATCTTGCGAAATCTCGCTGAGAGGCGCGGAGTATTCCACGATGGCTGGGTGAGCAACGCCAATGTTGTTGCTGACTGGAGCGACAGCCTTTCCGATAAGCATGTTCACGAGCGAACTTTTCCCGACGCCGAGTGGTCCGAGGATGACGATATTTCGGGACATCCTGCCCTCAGCTTGAGTCGTCCATGGCACTGAGACACATCGCTGCTTACCCTTGTTGAGCGGCTGAAGGCGATGGTGACCGGCAGCGTTTCAAGAAACAGAGTAGATCAAGGAGATAGGAGAACATGGTATCCAACTTGAAAGGCAGGTCTGGACACCAGCGAGGAGGTTGTACTCAGGCCAGCAGAAGCCAGTCAGGAGGTCTCACTCGGCAGCTGCCCAAGCCCAGAGGCCCAGGGAAAGGGTGACCGATAGGTTAAATGAACGAGGTTCCAGAAGTCCCGAGATTTCAATTTTTGGATGCGTGAAGAGAAGGATGAAACTGCGCACAGAGAGAGAATCTGATGCAACGTGTTGGGACCAGCATCTTCATCAAATGAAAGGGCGTAATTGGAGAGCCTCGAGGTCGCAGCGTGTTCCAGGGACTGACGAACTTTGGGGGTGGTTGGACGAGGCCCATCACGATTGCAGGCTGTGGGATGGAAATTGTCATTGGAGGCTTAGAGTTAGTCCGGGATAGGAAGCTTAATAGATAAGGGTGTTCGTCCTAATAAAGTAATTCATTCCCACCACGTTTGACCTGCCCAAATGCAGCCAGGGGAGTCTGAAAAAATCCACTATAAGAACCTCAGTCAAACCTTACTTGGCGCTCTACATCGCTCTCTTCCGACCTTTCATCCATCATGTCTGCAAAAGTATATGTCGGGTGGGTTAACCTCGGACTACTCATCCTGATCAAAATCCACTCACCATCGGCTAATCTAGGAACCTAAGTTGGAACACCAACGACGACTCCCTGAGAGATGTCAGTCATCGCCTCCTATGATTTCGTGCACACGTAGCTCACACTCTTTAAAACAGGCATTTTCTGCTTACGGCCAAGTCATAGATGTACGCGATCTTGTCACGGAATTCTCCCTGTCATTGCACGACGATGGGCCGAGAAGTCCCTTTCTTCGTTGTTTTGCTGAATCGATCTTCATACATGTTTCCCTCAAAAAAAAAAAATCATTTCCGATCGATCATCATGTCATCTCCTGCGCCGTTCCCTTTGAATAGTCCATTGTGATGAAAGACCGGGAGACTGGTCGTTCTCGTGGCTTTGGCTTCGTCACTTTTGGCACCCCGGGTGAAGCTCAGGCTGCCATTGACTCACTGAACGAGCAAGAGCTCGACGGCAGACGGGTCAGGGTTAACCTAGCGAATGCTAAGCCCTCCGGCGGTGGTGGTGGTGGTTACGGTGGTGGATCAGGTGGTGGTTACGGTGGCCACAGCGGCGGATACGGTGGTTATCACAGCGGCGGAGGTGGTGGCGGTGGTGGTTGGTGATGATCCTACCCCGCTAGATTCTAAGCACACGCATGATTCTCTGTCCGTCTCGCCCGTCAACCTCGGTGTTTATTGATCATGTCGATGTCTGTAGCCTCTTGTACTACATCATGTATGACGTCTGTTTGCGCTTGCGCTTGGTACTTGTTCGTTTCGAAAAAATTCATGTTGGAATACATTGAAGAGGGGGAAAAAAAATACCAAGAAATCAGGACTACAGTTGCATCCGAGTCTTTCTCTTTTTACACAGACTACATGAGCATAGTACTACGCACAAGCCAGCGACAGCAATGGGCAAGCAACGGAGAGATGAAGGAAAAAAAAAAAGGTAGAGAGGGACTTTCGCCGACCAACCCCAAAACAATCAGGACGGCACTGCATAACCCAAAACCGAGGTCTACATACCACATTAATAGCCGTACCCGCCACTTCCAGTTTGGTGCTGGTACCCTGGGTATGCCCCGTACCCCTGGCCGCTAGCGTAGCCGCCAAAGGTACCGCCTAGGGAAGATTAAGGATCCGAAAAGACAGCGATGAGCTAAATGGATGAACCTTGACTGAAGCCTCCGCCGTATCCTTGGCCTCCAGGAGGGCCGTATGAACCCTGACCACCAGCAAACCCGCCAGCTGGACTTCCAGGTAAGCGTGTCAAAGTACACTAACCCAAAGCAAAACACACCAGGATACACCGCACCATAGCTGGGTCCTTGGGAACCACTGCCACTACCGCGAGCGTTGGCCATGTTTACTTTGAGCCTCCTACCGTCAAGCTCGTGCTCGTTGAGCGCCGCTATGGCAGCATTGGCTTCGTCTGGAGATCCATAGGTAACAAACCCAAAACCGCGCGAACGACCGGTATCACGATCGCGCATGACAATACTCTGGATTCAACATATCATGACGTGTGTTACGGCAAATAAGCTTTCCGACGACAAGATAGGAAACGACGCGCACATCGATCACTTGTCCAAAAGATGAGAAAGCCTAATTTTGACATGGTTGACGCGTAATGCAGCAGCAAGCGATAACGGAGCCCATGCAAAGGTAAGGAGGCGTAAGAAACATTCATTCGGAGACAAACGAAACAACATAGCAAAGGGCCATCTTGTGATCCCAGCTATAGTCAGTACTGACTTGTCGTAGACCGTCATCGGTTGTATTCCAACTCAAATTTCTACAGACACGAGAATGGGAACAAGCCGACGAATCAGTTTCGCTTCCCTCCGCCAGAGACAGAAGAAGCTCGAGTTAGATGTGCTTAGTGCGAAAGTAGACTGACCCAACGTAAATTTTGGACATGATGATGCGATCGAGACGAGAAGGGGTGACGCAGAGACTGATAATACACTAGATCTGGCTTGAAATTGTCGTACAGAAGACGGAACGCAACCGAGACACGGAAACACTGAACGCAAAGGGACGTGAACGTGCGGGAGAGGGTTAGGATGAAATGGGGTTTTGAAGATACCCCTCTTTATAATTCTTCCCCCTCGAAGTTTAAACTCCGGTCTGAACTCTAAACGGTTGGCAAAGATCTGGACTCGGGTTGCCTTTTTTGAACCAACGATCAAACTACCTCCGTGGTGAAACTTTGAATCCGCTAATATATACACCTTGTGCGTGTTGCCACTAGAAATCTCGCCTCGCCGTATCGACACCAAGCTGTTGATAACTCGTCACATCCCTGTGGCAGTGGCCATGGAGTCCCTTGTTATCAATTTCAAAATGGTTCAACTGCTCTGTGGATTCCCGTCGCAGTCCGACCCGTTTTGGACAGTCCCTCGCTCATTTCCGTCCCACCCCCACAAACTTCACCAACGATAAAAGTTGATGGATTGCGGTCATGATCGTGGCGTAAAGGGTCGTAACCTAACTACACCCAACATGCTTACTTAAAGTGACTAAAGATAAAACAACTATTCAACACTCGTCGGCGACAAGCGACGACAAGTAGAGACCATGAGGATATGCTTCACGAGAGGATGAGAACAGAAACCACAATACGACGGTTGCGATGTGAGATAGAACAAAAATCAATTGGCAGGTGAGCAGGAAATGAAAGAGGATTAACATGACAGGGAAGAGAAAACGATAAACGAAAAAGTGAAATAAGATCACACACAGAGAAAGCCTTCATTTCATTTTTGCTCCTTCAAAGCTTCAAGCTTCACCGACGCTCGGATTCTGCGGCGGCTCGGTATCCGTCGGTGGCGGTGTCGTGACTGTGTTGCTCTCTCCCCACCTTGCGCCAACCACCTCCATGAAGCTTTTTCTCTTGCGCTTCTTTTCTTCGCGCTCCTTGTCCTTCTCGGCCCGCTCCGAAGTTATCTCCCCCGAATTTCGTGCCGTTTCAGGCGCGCTTGAGCTTCCACCAGCAACGTCAATGCTTTCTCTCGCTCCGTTTTCCCCACCGCCCTTGTCGGACTTGACACTTGTGTCCCGCCTCAACACACCAGCGATGTTAGCGATACCCGGGATTCCTACTCCCCTTTTCGGGGTTGAAAGGGAGATCCTCCTGGCCAACCGTTGGAAGTTCTGTGACGAAATGCGCTTTCTCTTGCCCTCTGTGTCTGGCGGTGAAGAAGAGACGCCAGTGGGATCTGGTGTAGACACACGCGGGGGTGTAGCAGTCGTGTCAAATGTAATCGACGTGGGGAGGCGAACATGAGCTTGCGAACCGCTGTCGATAGACCGCGAATCATCTGTCTTGGGGAACGCGATAGGACCCGGCGCTGAAGGTGCTGGCGACATATTCGGTGCCGCAGCTTCTGATGAAATAGGAAATGCGACCGGTACTGACTCCTCTGGCGCAGGAGGGGATGAAGAGACAGATGTCAAGTCTTTGGTGGGTACCGGTGGAGCAACACTGTCTGCTTTGATACTGACAGCTGGCTTCATTGAAGGCGCACGTATGGAGGCAGTTGCAGCGCGCGGCGAGTCCGGGGTAAACGCTTCTGCAACGGAGCCATCGCCAATTTGGCCGTCAATAGGTTGGATATTGCTAATCGAGACATCATATCCTTCTGCAGCACCAGACGCAGTCGCGGAAGAGGAACCAGGAACTGGGGCGCCAGCACCGATGTGGTCGGCCCACAACGACGCAAACGGACCATCCGCTTGCACTAGTTCTTTGAACGGACCAGATTCAACAAGTTGACCATCTTTCAGGACCAGAATTCTGTTATGGTTGGTCAGACAATTTTGGAAAGGACATACTACCAACTCACTGATCCACACTGTCCACACCATCCAGCCCGCTCGTTCCTACCTCCCAAACCAGGGTCCTACCACCAATGAGTACGCGCTCCAAAGGACCCTCAACAAGCACCACCTTAGCGTCCTTCGCCAAAGCATGAGCAACCGCTTTCGCACGATCGTCGTCGATGACATCAGGGATAGCAGCGACAACCGAACGGAGCGAGGCAAGTGAAAGAGAGTGCGTAGGAATACCATTAAGGGTGATGGAACCCGAGTCCACGTCGTAAAGGCGGTACAGAGCCTTCAAAACACTCGACTTTGTAGAGGAAGGAGCACTGACGATGGCGGTGACGGAACAAGCTGGAAGCATAAATGAAACACCAGTGAGAGCGTGAACCGGTTCCCGCGTGTCAGTATACGGATATGTGAGAGAAACTTCATCTATTCGCGTGGATCAGCGTGAGGAATTCTTGACGACCAAGACACATACCAAACTTGACTTCGACACCACCAGTTCCGTCAATGGTACCCTTGCCGCGAACAACCCCTGCAGGTTTATCCAGTGTCCTAAAAATGGTTCTAACATTGCCCGTAGCGGCTCGCAGCGAAGGCGTCCAAGCGAGAGGGAGAAAGAGAATGCCCCAGTACCACACCCAAGCGACCCAAGCACCAGCACTCCACATGCCTTCAGTTACACCCTTCGCGATGTATAAACTACCGAGCAAAAGTGCGCCGGAAGCAAGGAGCGCTTGGACAAATGCGAAAAGTGGAATCTTGACAGAGGAACGAGTGAGAACCGAGGGCCGACATGTCAAGCAAATGACATATCCTATGTCACGGAATAAAATGATGATCAAGTAGATAAAGCTCGGGAAAACATACCATATATGCCTAAGGCAATCAAGACAGCGACACCAAACTCCCAACCAAAAAGTACACCAAGCACAACCGCACCAATCAGAGCATCATCGATGGCAGCTGTGACGACTGCAACGGCCTGCAGGACTTTTGTTACCGGACCGCTTGACGTAGCATGCAAATCCTCTGAGATCTTGGCTTTACTAGAGCCGAGAGCGAGGCCAAACACGTGGTCAGTATAGTGAGACGATAAAACACCTTCGGCACCTGCACCTAGGCGTGAAACAATAGCCTTGGTCAGGTTCGGGATACCACCGTCAGAAACGAGGAAGTGCAGGAGAGCAAACAGGAAAATGTATGTGTACGGGGAAGCGCCGAAAGGGGTCGGGATGGGAGCGGATGATGTGGAAAGGAATGCATTGAGGGCCGCACCAAGGGAAAGGGGAAGGAGGGGAACAATGACACGCGTCAGTACGTGAAGAAAAACGATAATCCACTGATGAGATGTCCATCAGATTAGCAGAGATAGGACCCAATAAGACTCACGATAAGACCCTTGGCAGGAAGGACATACGGACTCAATCGCCACAACACAGCCAATGACGAGTCGCACTTGGAAAAAAGCGATTCTGATGAGTGCTATTGTTGATGCAACGAGATGAATATTGTTAGCTCACCAGTGAAGGAATCGCCACGGTGGTCCGCTCGGATTGCCCTTGGACAAAGGTACCATATTTGCTGCTCTCCCCCGAAACCGCTTCGTTACCTTCCTCCACGCCAGATTGGCCAACAAGTGGTGCACTTTCGGCCTCTGCAATATCTGGTTGCGAATCGGCGGAGTGGTAGACAACGCGAGGAGAGAAGAGAGTAAAGAAGAGGGGAAGAAGGAAGAAGACACGGAGGAGGGGTGTGAAGAAATGGATATATCCTGGGATGCACTGCGAGAGTTTGGAGGTGTGACAAATCTGCTCCGGATCTTTAGTTGACGTTTGAGACTAATACATCAGCGCGTGAAGATGCAAAGATGTATCTGGACTAACCACGTTTGGCAGACAGAGCAAGAAGCACTACCTGAACGATGTCAAGGGCCAAGGCAACAAATATAGCGAGTTTGACACGCTTGCGAGACCAGATTTCGACGTTATTCACGTCCTTGTAAGCTCCGAGGGCAGCGAGAGCGGCATAAGCAACGAGACCGAGGAGGGCTGCGAGTTCAACACCGGTGCCAGGTGTCCAGACGGCATGAAAGACAGCATATGCTACATAAGCAAGCCCGTCAACGAGGAAGGAGAGGGCGGCGAGGGATAGGAGAGAAAGGATGAGAGATTTTCTGGGAACGCGCGACTGGACGACGACGGGGGTGATCGGAGAGGGAGAGGGAGGAGAAAGAGGTTTAGATGGAAGTAGGGATAATGTGGCTAGGAACACGACAGCAGGAGATGCGACCCGCAGACCAAACAGAGCGGAAGCGAATGGGGATGCGGTGACAGCTGGAAGGGAGGCTGCTGCAATGCGAACAAGGAGAGTCCGACGCGTCGACATCGCGGGGGACTCGGTTGTTCGCACTATAAAGTACGAGCCATTCGGAGTAGGACAAGTGGGAGAGAAGGAGCGGGAGAAGGTTCACGTCGGACAAGAATGCCATGATAGGGAAATACG